>AVCM01000511.1:0-21725 GCA_000447165.1 Hammondia hammondi
CTGCAACCGTTGCAGGTCCTGCTTTGTCGGGACTGGGCAGAAGCCGTTGTCCCGTCGCCGGAATCAGCTGAATTAACACTTCCCCCTCTGCGATTCTCAGGGTTGTCAAGAGGTCGAAACATGCACTCTTCGTTGTTTTCTCTCGAACACGACGCCCAAAATCTGTCCACCAAGACATCAGATGAAGATGAAGTCTTTGGCACTTTTCGTTCCAGCGAGATAAGATCGAGGCATTCTGCAAAAGAACCCGCCACGACGCGGTTCTGGTTAAACCCGCAATGCTTTGTATCCCCTTCGGTAGGTGAAAGCTCTATTTCAGAAACGTTCGAATGTCTTTCGTCCTGTCGCAAAGCAGGCCCGCTAAAACGTACTCCCCTACGGCGTTTGGGACTCTTCGATGGGGAGAAACCTTCGTGTTCGCTTCTCTGGTCGACAAATGAAAGCGCGTTTGCTTGCACCGTATTTCTGTCATCTACCGCAGTGACGTTGTCCCTTCCACCACCTTCTAAACTTCCCCACTTTTCCTGTTCCCTTTTAATAACAGTTGCGGCTGAAAACAGGGCAGGCGCGTAATCTGTTTGAGATCTTAATTTGTATGTATTTAGCGGTGGACATGACAGTGCCCAAACAGGAGTATAGCATGAAGGCATTAGGCTGCGTTTGTTTACAGCACCGGAATTGTCAACCCGTTCTGCGACTCTCCCAGACCTGTTGTGCAGCAGTAGGTTCTGCAGGTTGCCTGTGGGTGGTGTGTCTCCTTTGGCGACTCCATCTGCGAAATCAGAGCACGCATTAACGGCCTCCAACCCTGCGGCACCACGAGTTTTGCAAAATCGATCCGCGGTAGTTGTGGAAGGTGTCTTACGAGACAAAGGTGACGAAACGGATACCGCAGTTCCTGTGTCGTCGCCCTCCCTCTCGTTTCCCCCGACAGCCAAAATAATACTTTCGAGTCCTTTCCGTTCCTGGTAAGGATGTCGAAACGACGAGGCGTCGTGTTCCACCTTTATTGAGGCAGGTGGACTTTGTCGGTTCATGTTTGTCGAAAAAGCGTGATCACTTCGCATAGGAAGATTTTCAAAGAGGGGTCCGTACAGAGCTGGTTCCGCGGTAACGGGAAACGAGGCAGACGCTTCTGGAAAATGTCCAGTGAATTGCACCCTAACTGTTGGAGATGGTGAAGCTGCTATCACAGGGGCAAGGGTGCAACACTTTTGTCGAAGGAGAGCTCCTTGTTCCATCAGACATGAAGGCGAGACATGCGAGGAAAAAGTCGGAGGGGTTGAACGTTCAGGCTGGTATTCCCGATCCTGAGGCCTGGTAACAAAAACCCGTGTGGGGCTTACGGACAACTGATCAACATTGGGAAGGTTTCTGCTTAGTAACACAACTGAGTTTAGCGTTCCTTTCTCACTCCCGTGTTGTGGAGGAGGAGTCTGCTTATGAATGTCGCCTTCTTTCGGTTCCCCGGTCCTGCCCGGCAAGTGAGTCCCCTGGTACGAAGGTTCGTGTGGAAGAGGAGCCACTGAGTTGAGGGGTCTTTGTCGCGGGCACCTTCTTCCGTTTTCTTTTCCATCTGCAAATACCAGGAGATGCTCAAGAAACCAGGTCCGCGCCCCAAATGCTGCCTCAACTCAAAAGCAACAACCGGGAGAAGCAGGGACGGGTCTTCCCATGACTGTTAGTTTATCAAAGATGTGTAAGTAGAAATTCACGTCAACAACAACGCACGTGTATGCCCATAGGGAGAGTGTAGAGGTACAAGAATTCTGTCTATCTCGTCCCTCCAGGCACTGCAGGATTGACCACAGATTTGTAATTTCAGAAGCAAAACAGTGATTTTAAAATTGAGGTACGAGGACGAGCCGCATACCAGAAACCGAAAGACACACTCCCGCAAAGGGGTGTCATGTCACGCCAAACGAGAATCAGACCGCTCATGATGTTACTTTTCGGCTGTATGCATCGTTCAAGGTCTTCGCATTCGTAAGGCAAATGACAGAAATAATAAACCTGTTCGGCAGAAACATCGCACTGCAAGCAGGCAGATTATTTAGCGTCTTACCACTACGTGTTCGACACCCTCCCCCACTACCTCTTTCTCGGACGGAAACACGACAAAAAAAGTAGAATGGCTAGTTCGGTGTCCACCAAACAAGTTTGTCTGTACTTGACGACCAGCTAAGCCGGTCTCAGTTGGAATTACTCATGTGCAGAAGAAAGAAAAACACGGAGGCGGTGACATGAAGAAAGGCCCCTTCCAAGCATCTATTTCTGAACGGTCTACAGTTTTGCATTACGGTGATGAACAACCCGATTCATCAACTTTTCGGCAGTTAGTCACCGTACGGGTCGGAAAACATGGTGGTGAAACTTTCGAAAAAATGCGCGGCTAAGGCAATGGTAACAACAAGTGAGGATACTGGAAGTACCCCGACGGAAGAACAACACACTCAGAATCCCCAAAATCCCAAAACGAAAGCCAACCTTGAGGGAAAAGCAAAATTTAGTGGTAGTGACCTTTCCTACCCGGCCAGCGTCCTGCAAAACAAAGAACAGTTGTCCTGAAAGACCCACCAGGTCTAAAAGCCACAGACCAGATAACAGGTGAGGATACTGGAAGTACCCTGAAAAAAGAACAACACACTCAGAATCCCCAAAATCCCAAAACGAAAGCCGCCTTTGAGGGAAAAGCAAAATTTAGTAGTAGTGACCTTCCCTACCCGGCCAGCGTCCTACAAAACAAAGAACAGTTGTCCTGAAAGACCCACCAGGTCTAAAAGCCACGGACCTGCGCACCACCGCGTCTCGTCTCTGTGCATGTAGTGCTACGCTCCCACGTTTTGCACCAAGAAGACCAAGAATCCCAGCACGCAGTGTCCGACGTGCACCCGGAAACTCCTTTACAGGATGGTTCGTGTGTAAACGCTCCCACCAGGACAAAGAGGATAGTGGAGCTTGTTGCCAAATCAAGCATCACTCAGGTCTAACGTAAGTTGAACGGGCATCATACGCTAGGCGCACTTAGTTGCTCGCCACACTCGGTTTTCCAGAGTAACTGGCATAATTCCTCGTCGGCCACTGCAGATGTCATGTACTAGTCGAGTAGGCGACTTTGCTTTCAGGTGTGTCCAAATGTGCGCCATGTTACGCAGCGTATCGGGATACCTCATTGCCATCGACCAAATGAGCGGAGCAAACAGATCGATGTCACCTTGGCCAAATGGTGCCTGCTTGTATCCAAGCTCAGGTTGATCGTCAGTAGCGTAGGACGGAATGTGTGGTCATCGGGGGAACAGTAACGAGTCGAGCGCAAGGGGAGTTGTTCTGTCGCAATTTTTGACGAAAATTTGCAAAACATCATCACGTTCATCAAGACATGCAGCAGCTGGGTTGCTGGATACCGATCATTTTCGAAAACGACAAAGGGCACTTAATCGCGTTTTTCATCCCAGCTCCCGGTACCGCTACTCCACTTTGTTCACATAGCGTGGCTGTTATACAACGAACTGCCGGAATGTCACATTACAGGCGTCATGACATCGAATTCCCGAACGGCAAATGCATGGAATTTTTCCTCCATGGAAGAATTCAACCTATACTATATGGCACCCCGAATCTCTGTGAAATTATGGGCATCCCTCACCTGCGTCTCCAGTGGCACAGGACTCCACCGCACATCTTACATCACTGTTGCTCACGTCTGTAGTGACGCTGCATTGTTTTCGTCTCGGTAAATGCAGATCACGCACCTAACACAAATGAGGAAGGATGGCAAAATTTAGACTACACCACGGGGCTCCACCTGGAGGCGTTGTCGAAACTGACGGTTGTTATTCGTGTGTCGAGTGCAATGCTTAAGCAAGGTTCTACTACGAAGAGGTTGTTGAAGACACGATGTGATCAGGCGGGATTATAGTCACGCGAAGTGAAAGAGGGCGTAGGCCTTGGAAGGCATTGCTCAAGGACAAGTGGCGTAGTTTTAGCCTTCACTGGAACGACTAAGAAGCAACAGCAAGCAACACGTTGCCTGTGTTGTCCGCATGACTTCCGAAGTCTGGTTTCCATCAGTTTATCCACCTCCTTCGGGAGTCGTTGCCCTTCGTTTGCAGCGAGACATGCAGACATCTGCACTGGTGTTCGTTCTACAAGTGTATAATTTCAGATATAGCTAATAAATGCCTGCAAATAGGACCGAGAACCAGTGAACAAAGTTTTCCAGTGTGTCGCTACGGGGAGCTAGACCGTTTGGATAATTCAGTGATCTGACTGTAGAGAGAGACAGTCGGGCGGGAATAAGACTTTGTCAGGGGTGTCGAACAGTTTCTCAGGCAATTCAGTTACCATGTTCGTTCGGGTGAACTTCGTGAAACGATCAACCTTAAAGGAAACAGTAATGGAAAAGAGCTTCTGAAGGTGAAGCAGTCTAGGACACGAAGAAAATTATAATAAAAGACTGATGCCGCGCTCCGTGTGCCAGCACTTCCCCCCATCCCGCGGGCGGCACCAAACTCAGCGAACTCGATCTTTTTGGTCATTCAGCGATTAGAGTTGGGTGCGAAAGACTAGGAGTCTCCTCACCATGAGTGGGCCGCAGGTTTCGGCCGATGCTAAGATATATGCCACAAGGTTTCGTGGCGGAGACACCTATTCGCGTGCGCGTGTGGAAACGAGGAGAAAACATGTTCGATCCGGTAGTTTTTGTATCTCTTCAGTGCATGTGCGGACTCGTGGTGTTGAATGCATGCTGCCGCCTGTGGAGCGTGGCACGGGTCGATCCGACTTTGTCTCCTGGTATGCTGTTGCACGTGTCACAAGTTCATTCTCTACAGCGAACGCCACTATTGTAGAGGACAACCGTTTCATGTCACTGCCATATCTCTTCCAAACGGTCATTCGTCTGCGGGAACACAGACACTCCGCAACGTAATTGCATTTTTTCGCCAACATGGCTGTCTCCTATTTTTCAGAGGGGGGTCGCGGGGACTCTCCCGCTTCAGTCTCTGAACGAGCACCCACTGACCATGATCAGACGACTACACCTTTTCAAGATTTGACAACCGTTGTTGTAGCCAGGAGTGTCCGTGTGGCTTCATTGCCAGTTGAATCATGTTACGTTACACCATCGGCAAAACTATCTAGAACCTTGCTTCCGCTTCGTGAACGAAACCAGCACTTTTGCTGTGTTTTGGAGCTCAAGGTTAAGCGCCAGGAGAGCAAGAATGGATGTGACGCGCCTGAAGATAGGGGTGTGAGAGGGATAGTACGGCACCAGACAGAGACGGGGGATCCAAACATACCTTGCGCAGTTGATGGAATGCGTCATCGAAGATTCGGAGACAAGGATAGGGCAGTCTACGTTGGTTGGGTCGGTGGCTTCCTCACGGCAGACGACGAGAGTTCCCTGGCGGTGGCAATGCTGAAAGGAGGGCACTCGGGTGGGAAACACAGCACCCTGGCGACCTTCGATGAGTTTTCTGTCCCTGTGTCGCACGGAAATGAGCATCTCCTTTTCCTCGGCATTTCCTCCTGTCTCTGTGAGTGCTACGGCCTTCAGCAGTGGGAAAATGTCGACGTCTCCTTCGTTGTTCTAGATCCTATGCCACATTTGGCGCAACAGTCATTCCCAATAAATGGTGCCAACCCCGATGCCCCGTTTTCAGTATTGAGACAAGTTATCCAGAAGCCGATAATCAGAAGCCTCCTACCTTCTCGCGTGGAAGTACGCCCAGCGACTGCAGCAGACTGGGACCTCGTGGAGCTTCAGGCCGCCGAAATTGAGAAGGGGCTCCTGCTTCAAACAGCTGTGCTCATGCCAGAGCTTCCATTCCCCATCTGGTTGCATAAGGGGCAGAGGCCTGCAAAACTGCTTGTGATACACAAAGAAGCTGCAACGGTGTCTTCAAGGACGTCAAGAACTCCTGAGGGACCAGTGCCACGGCTGAAGGCAGTGAAGCCAAACAGAGGAGATGTCGCAAAGCACAAAAATGTACACAGCATACAACGGAGTGATCAGTGGGCTCAGCAATTATCGATGATGCCGAAACCTCCGTTTTTTCTTCTGGGGCGTGACACTGAGCTGCATGTGCATCCCTTCTCCCCTGTCATGCCCGCCGCTCACCACAAGCGATCCCGCCGTGGAGGCATGCGGGCGCCGTCGCTTCCTGTCTCAAGCAGACGCGAAACACATGGATACCGACAGGAAATTGATGGTGGTCATGCAACAGAAGCGATGAGAGTTACGCCAGCGAGTGATCGGAACAAGCCGCGGGCCGTTGACGGATTCATTGCGAGGGCCAATTACAGTGCGTTCGAGGGGAGAGGGAGTCAATCGCGTCAGCCAATCTTCTTACTGAGAGTTGTGCCAGTTCCAGTGTTCGAACCATACCATGCAGAAGCCAGGACTGAACGGGGTTCGGGACCAGACGACAACACTCACAGAAGCATTTTAACCCCGGATCCATCGGCTTCCCCCTACTTTGAACCTCGTCGGGATGTATGGACGGTATGTCAAACAACAAGTGCGTCATCCTGTGGATGTGACGCAGATTTCTGTTGCCTGTTGCACCCGTGTCACGTCCTGGCGTTCAGAAGACAGCAGCCCTGGGTACAGGAGTATCTTGCTGAAGAGTTCTCCCATGATACCCAAGACAACTGTAGACATTCCTCGTCCAACACCGGCATTTCCGTATACAGTGGAACTCAATGTGGTGCAGCCTACCTCTGGGTGTCGACGCGGCCTTCCCACCAGCGACATGCGAATCAAAAGGACGGAGGTAGTTTAATTTTGGTGAGAGCCTTCGCTGACTCCCGCATCGGTCCAGGTTCTATAGCCATGCCACAGTATTTGCGGCGCGTATATCAGTTCCCCATAGCGAGCCGTGCATCCGTGTCCGTGTGCACTTCGTTGCCTACTTTGCCGCAGTCACTCTGCCTCACTCCTTTGTGCCCAAGTTCCAGCAATATGCATGTCCAATATCCATCGACACGCGGAGCACCAATGACACAAGTAGGGCTAAACTATCACGGTGAGGAACTTCCACGCCAGAGTGATAACTTGCGGCCTTGCTCAGGCGACAAGGAATTAGAAAAGCCTTGCATCACGGCGACCATCTTGGCCTTTCTCCAGACTGAACGAGGGCGCGCGAGGCTACGGAAGGCTGTAATTGAAGCACTGAGATACCAAAAGTGTTTATGTTTCGGACCCGTCACGAAGTTCCCCTCACCGCGTTGCTGTTGCTACAGTCGAAGCCGAGAAACAGATGAAGCGCATTCGCCATTTGCTTTGTGGGATGGGCTGATACTACCAGTTTGTCTCCCCTTACCCCGTATGGATCCAGAATACGAAGCCCCGGAACGATGTGCATACGCCACCGATCTGCGTGCGCGCCAGTCCCCAGGAGACACACAAAATAAGCGAATATCTGGTGACGCTGCTCAAAGCAAAAATCAGTTCAATTGCCGATATGAAGACGCTGAAGCAGTTTCGCAAGAAAATACTGGAGCGTATTCAAGTCAAGCCGCTAGTTGGATTGATCAGATGCCCAAGAGTTTGGCGGTAGGAGATCATGTTAAAACGGAAGCCACACATGCGGTTCACCTTGAATTAAACTATGCTCTGGCCACTTCTCTTTACGAAGGACTGCAAGACCTTTATGCACCACGTGACACAAAGGAGAACCCAACGGTATCCTCCGGCGACAGCACCAGCTACCTCAACAAAAATATCACAGGCGGTGATTCTGATGCCGAGTGGAAGGCCAGCGATGGCGCCACTCGCTTCGTTCAGAGTACGTTATACAAGAAACGACGGGAGCGCCTGGAGCCTTGTGGGGTGGAGGGTAGTGACCCCATCTCATTTCGATTCAGGAATCAGGCCCCCGTCGCTTCTGTGGTTATCGACCCTGTGGAAACCCTGTATCTAGAGGAAACCAACGTCACAGCAGACTCGTTCGGGGAGGACTACTCAGGAATGGAGGAAGATTGCCATGCGGGAAATGGTCCTCAAGCGCAGGAGTATGTTAAGCGTATCGATAACTCGTTCTGCGTGCACGGACAACGCTGTGAAAGGAAAGCAGAAGGTGATTCTTTAAACGACGGCAGAGCGGCAGTGATTCATATCGATATATTGCTGTCATTTAGGTCTGTCTCAATTGCTTCGCAAAATTCCCGCCGATCCAACTGCTGCCGACTCACCGGTACCACAAGAACCCGGAATCAAGGTTCATGCAATGAAAAGAACTCTGCAAGGCGCACCAACGAAAAACGTGTTTTGCTGGTAAATCCAGATCGTTTACCGCCTGTTATTTCCAGTGCGTGGACCAATTTGGAGCCACACTGCCAGCAACTGTCTGTTTACAGGGAGCCTTCTATCACACGCACTGGAGAATTCCAAAACTCGTGGGGCCCAGTCGTTGCCACAGCAACCTCGGACGCTGACTCGGCTCCCAGAGAACCCGGGTTTCGTTCGTTGACGTCAGCCGTCGCACGCTCTGTAACCACCCAAGGCAGTCCCAGTGCCACCATCGACCCTCCTTCTTTCGTTCTATGCGATGCCGGGTTATTGGAGCAGCTTCAAAAAGGGGAACTGGTCATGCATGTGGCCGACCCGATTCACGTCTTCGTAGCTTCCTCTGGCGTTGAAGCCAAGGAGGTGGCGAGGTGCTTGTGGCATCGAAGCCACGATTCTGAGGCAAAACGGAATGCAACGTCTAGAAAAACGGATGAAATCGGCAGTACAGGCACCTCAACAAAGTTTAATATGCAACAATTGATTCAACAAAATCATCAGAGATCACCTCCCCAGATACGCGTTTCTACTCTTGTCCCAAACGTCGGAATGGTACCATGTCGTTGGCTTGTAATCAACAGCGAAAGGCACGGCCTTGCACAATCTCAGTGGTGGCTCTGTCCAGCGTTTCTACGCTCGCAGACACCGGTCTCCGCTTTGACGGCCGTTGAAGTCGAAAATGGGAAGCAGGCTGACGCACATGCAGACGGAAACACTACGTATAGCCCTCCACAGGCGTCACAACCACGCCTTGGACACCCAACAGAGATCCTACAGCTCATACAGCTAGAGTGTGTAGAACATCTAGCTCCTGATGCCGCACCCGCAGACATGCATTGCGCTGAGTTAGGCGACATGAGGCTGCGATGCATTCACAGAAAAGGCGAGATCCTAAAGCGTCAAGGACTGATAACTGACGAGCTGGTAGACTACCACGGGTGGGGGCGAACCAGTATGCTCGAATCTCTCGCATTATCCTCCCATGCCACGCCTGGCGATGCGGCTTCCGTAAATCTAAGATATTTTTGTCTTGACGTCTTCGATGATGCACTCGAGGCATTCATGAGTGCTGGTGAGTTTCTGAAACGGAATGGAAATGCCAACAAGGTGCAGTGGTGGTCTCCGCTGACCAACACCACATGTGTGGGTGGAATAAGACTACGAATCTACCAAACCTAATGGCTGCCCTTTGTAGGACCACACAGAGACCAGAGCTTCTCCTTCCGGTACCATGTCTGTCCGTTGGGCCTGAGCAAGAATGAGAGTAGTTCAGGAAATTGTATAAATGCCGACTTCTCAGACTGGGCTCATGCATGCTTGTGCGTGTCTATCCGTGTCTAACCCACACACGCATGCCTGTCCTGGCACGCTCTTAGAGGTTATTATGGTTTGACGATGACTCTTCAGAACCTTACTAGAGCCGAAAAAAGAGAGTCGAGTCAAGTGGTCTTGGCACGACCACGAACATGTTCGCTGTTCACCACGATCAGGCTCTGGCTACCCTAGGTACCCGTTATTTCATTTCCTGTCAAAGAGGCGTCTTACCAACATGATAGTATCATCTCTGTCTTGCCTGGTTGTTCTGTGTGATGGTACAGTTTTGCGTCGGCTAGGACTTCCTGCGTTCTGGCCTTCGTTTTCACCCGGTCCGACAACCCTCGATGGTGCACTCCGGAGGCTGTGTCTCTCCTCGCCACCTCTTCCTTTGCTGGTAATACGGCAGATGTGTGTGTTGCTGGGTGCGAGGTGCATAGGTTTTGTGGGGTTTTGCGCAAGTTACTCAATTCATTTTAATATCTGTTCTCAGAGTCAGCGCAGCAGTCAATGATTCGTTATCGTTTTGCTGTCCCGTCACGTCTCTTGCTGAGTATTACCGTCAGCATGATGGAAGCCCAGAAATTCTAGTTACGACCACCGTCGGCCTGCGTCACACCTGATTTGTACAATGACTTCAGCCCTCTTCCATCTACAGTACCTCCACCTGCAAAGACCAGTGTAGTGGCTCTCTGGTACTTGTTGTTTTGGGTCCCTCTGCAGGTGCACGGGCCAAGTGGATCGGGGCGGTCAGCGCTTTGCCGAACGGCAGGATACTTTTTGTCCAAGACTACCGGCCTCTTCGGTATGTTCAATAAGTGTCCAACAGTCAATAGTATCTGAACGACTAGGTACCTCGTAACAGGACATGGATCTTCCGTAGCAATCTTGATTAAGGATTTTGCCTCCTAGCGTACAGCCTCAAAGTGGGGGGGTACCCGCTGTGAACACTACTAGGGGCTCTTGCACCACTCTTGTCTTGTAATTCAGCTAGCGATGCTCAACAATGCATCTGGTGTGCATGCCGCTTCTTCGATGTGTCTGTCAATTATCTGGGTCATTCAGTTCTAATGGTGCGTTGCAAGCTTCTCGCAGCAGAGGCTGTACGGTTCCCGATCATCAAGGATTTACTTGTTACTGTCGGAGTGGCTTGTGCTCTTCACGCCCCTTCTCTCCTCATCCTCGACGATCTGGTCAGTTTTGCGTCTCGTGACGACCCTGAAGGCATCCCATCTACACAACTGACAGCTTCGAATACCACTGCCGCTCGCCCAGACGGTCTTCACTGCTCCACACCTCTAGTGAGAACTTGTCACCCTTTTAACAGGGCGCGAATGTTTTCTCCAGCGAATAACCGGAAGTGCTTTTTGGTAGCCCTTACGCTTTTGCGTAAGAGAAGTTGCTACATGTTTACTGCCACGGATTCTTGCTGCAGGATGCACTGTGCGGGGTGGTGGACACACACAACCAGACTGGTCCTTCCTTGATGGACGCGAGGAGTATCCAGCTCTCTGACTTTCTTGCGGACCTTCTACCGTCACTTGCTGCTGACGTGTTTATCAACGGTAGAGCTCGATCTTACTGCGGCATGGATCATCAAATTGTGTCAAGTCTGGGGCAACGCCGAAGTCCACCTGACCACCTGGACGCAAATAAAACCGTCTATCCTCTGCCAGCGTTCGTCGTTATAGCAACATCGCAGTCCCCGACGACACTGAACCAAAGTCTGCGAACGTCAAAGCTTTTCGGAGGGGAGAGAATACAGCTGAGGAACCCTGCAAGTTAGTCATCCCAACGTCACCCCGAAACAGTTTTGTCCTAAGGAACTCGAGGGACGCTGCTCAATCGCGCAGCATTTCTTCTTTACACCGTGTCCACCATGCTAATCACTTTTACTGTAGAAACGAATACCGATGTCTTTTACCCCCGCTTACCACTTGAGATGCCAGAGACCTTATCGCACGCGCAACGTCTCTACTGCCCGGGATGTGCTTCCAAGGCTATGGGTTTCACTAGTTGTGAAGAGTCCTCACGAGATGCTAACACCCCCCAACGCGCAAAAGATTAGAGCATGTACAGTCTTCCCTTTGTGCAACCTGTAGCAAAGAAATGTGCTGACGGTGTGTCACCAATATTGTTTCGTTTGTTCAGCGTCCCGGGAGCGAGTTGAAATTCTCCGGCACCTGCTACGACTGCAATTACAACGCCACCGTCGAACTCAAGAAGACGAGACTGCAAAGGGCCGACTCTGGAATATGGTTTATACCGAGCACTGTGGAGGACCTTTGAAAGCGTCAAGAAGGAAATGGAACTCCCCATCAGCACCACGGTCTCCAATTCGGAGACCCCTTCAGATCCACGCAGACGTGTGGGAAAGCACAGCAGCTATCAGCCAAAAAATGGAAGGCTTCTCCCTTGCAGATTTCAAGGTATCTACAAGAGGCTGCAGCCTGTGCGAATTCATCTTCACAATGACACGCATGACCTTGGGGAAACGCAGTGAAGCTAGATGAACTATTGACCAATTCTCGAGTCGTAGAGGTAGATCTTGCACACTTTTGCTCACAAAATAACAAGGCGATGTCAAGACTGTGGGACAGGCAGCCGTGTGTCCCTGGGTTCAACATTGACGAATGACAGTCTGCTCTGGAACGACCGTCAGTGGTCCGGATACACGGGTGACGTGCATGACATCTCGAGACCAGAGTTAAAAACAGGTTTTGATGCTCCGAAGCTACACCTACGAGCGGGACGGTCCCCCCACATGCAAACATTCACCCGTCAACAAGACTGAAATTTCGATATTTCTGCACGGCCAGTAGCTTTCCCGGGACGTCTGCCACTAACGCATCCGGCATTTCTTCTCTCCCATTAGCAAGACACGAGTCATCGTGTTTTTGTCGTAGGCTCTAATCCGACAAGCAATTGTGGAGGCACAATATGAGTCCTCTATTGAGCTCAATGGACGCAGCACTCGTGCGGAACTTGAAGCTTTAGGACACGAAGTGCTCCTGTGGCGCGCCCCCCGGCCTAATAGCACCTTGCAGACGTCCCCCTTCCCAGAAAAAAGAAACCCGAGGAATGGGGTGCTGCTGCGTCGAAGGCACATTGACCGAGCGTGCCGGGATTTTACACCGCGGGCGCTACAACTAAAAGGCTTTCTAAAGTACAGTCTATAGAACCGTGTTGGAACCATATTGGATGGGAGGAGGGACGGGTTGAGATCCAGCATATCTAGTACGATAACATGAAGCAAGCAGCGGGGCAGCCACCGCTGTGTGGCCCGCGACTGACGTCATTGCTGTGCAGGTTGGGTGGCTATGCGCTTGTGATGCCAAAAGCCACAATGGGGGCATCAGTACTTCTCCTTGAGAGTATCCACTTCACACGGCATTTTACCGAACAGCGGGCTCATGCTAAAAACGTGGTACGTTTCCAAGGCCAGCTTCTGGGAAACTGCGTCAGCACCTGTCGTCCGACATTTTTTTTGGCAGGACCGACTTGACGCTGCAGAATGTTGGAGGCCTGAACAAGGTGAGCAAGTCTCTGTTGTAGCTGGGTGCTTGTGATTAAGGCTTGAAACCGAAACAATAGTCGACGTGTCCCTAAAATCAAAGCTTTCACGACTGTGCATGCTTGTAATGCTTAGTGTGGTGTATGACAGAAGGATGTCGGTGAACATACAGTGCTGCTCGTGGCAGTGGTGAAGTGGTGCTTCTGGATCATCCAAAGCTACCTTACTACGTTTCTCTCCATTTTCCAGGTGAAAGAAGATCTTCTTGATATGCTCAAGATGGAGAGCACTTACGGGCTAGTGCTACGACGGGCTGGGGTGTCCATTCATCGTGGTGTTCTTCTGATCGGACCTCCCGGCTGTGGCAAAACTTTCATAGCGAAGGCTGTGGTTGGGGACCAAGAAATGCGATGCTTGGAGTAAGCCACGGGGTGATGGTTAGTTGCGTCAGGTTTAGCTACTGGCAAAACTATTGCTTTCGTGAGAGTTCATTACCATCGCCAACGAGCGTGCAGCAACCCACTTGCCACACTGCGGACACACGAGTGTCTTACCGGTTGCATAAATTGCAGCTGCGGCGTTTCAGTCTACCGCGACAAATCTGTCGCTTGTGATAAGTCGCCGCACCGGGTTGGTTGTTTAGAATCGTTGCGATCCAGGTTTTTCCGTGTTTCAAGGAAATGAACAGCACGATTCGTTCTCTTGTTCGCATCTACTTTATGTTCTCTTTCTAACCTTTAGGGTAAAGGGACCCGAATTGCTGAGCAAATATATAGGTTCAAGCGAGGCAGCAGTTCGAGAAGTGTTCACTAAGGCTCGACAGGCAAAGCCGTGCATTGTCATCTTTGATGAGGTAGACGCTCTGGCGACGAAGTAAGCGGCTCCAAGACTGAACGTGCGTGAGTCCACATTTTGTATTGGAAGGACGCTTAGTGTTTTGCTGCGTCTCATGGTGAGGCTGACGGCGTGCTGTGACAGGCACTTTCTGAAAGATAATTCTGAGACTCTAGCAGCGTCACTTCAGTTTTTGTGGTTGCCTGTAAGTTGCACAATCACTTCGTCCGAGTTGCAAGAGAGTGCAAAGATCAAAGCAAAGTTGCGGCAGCGGTTCCACCCGACTCATGTGATCGCCACACGTTCGGTTTGTGCTCATGTGACCCGAACATCAATGATGTGCAGACGTGGCGCTGATAGCTCTGGTGTGACTGATCGCGTCGTAAACCAGCTTCTTTGCTACTTGGACGGAGTCGAAGAGCGGCAGGTGAGACAATGGACGGGCCGGTTGTTCCTTCTTTCTTTTGATAAGTCGCCAATTGTGCCGCGGACACAGTGTTGCTTCTGGTGGAGTAAGATATCTCACGGAATAATGCGGTACGCAAAGAGGTCCTCTGCCTTTGCCGCGATCGTCCCTTCACTCGGAAGGCATACGGCAGAGGAGTTCTCTTTGGCAGAACGTGGAAGCTGAGTGGAGAATCACAGAGGTATTCGACGTGTTTCCGAGTCTAAAAGCAAGGAGACGGCTAGACAATCAGTAAGTTTGTGCCTGTGGGCGTTTCACGCTAAATGCAGGAAGTCTACGTGATCGCCACTACTTCCCGTCCCGATCTTGTCGACCCCGCTTTGCTCCGCCCCGGTCGCTTGGAGAAAGTGAGTTTTCTTTTCATTAGGATGGTGGCTCGCTGTAGCATGAAGGGAAGAACGAGCCATATGTGGCCACGTTCCGTCGTCGCAATCAGACATCTGTGAGAAAACAGCTTTTTGATTGCTATAGAGATTAGTTACTGCATAATTTGTTGTGATAGCAACTTGCTACGCTGTTCACGTTCCCCCAGGTTTGTTACTGTGGACTGCCGACAACAAGGAGTCAGCGGTTGGAGATTTTGAAGGTATCTACGAACATAACCACATTGGCTGGTGATGTTTCCCTGGAAGAGCTTGAGAAAACCATACCGTGGGAGTTCTCACCAGCGGATATTCATGCCGCTGTAAAGTCAGCACAACTCGCGGCTGTTCATGAGCTGCTTGGCACGACATCCGTAGATCGACTGCAGGATGCGCTGAGGATGTCAAGCTGCGAGGAAAGGAAGACAGAAGCAGCCAGCGACGAAACAAAAACGAATGTGGATCTGTCGACTGAACAATCGAATTGCTTCGGGAGCTTCGAAAGAAGGCTGGAAGCTTCGCAGCCCGATCCGTCCTCAAAGAGGGTGCCCGTTAGTCAACGTCACTTGCTGCTCGCTGTCGCTGCCACAAAGCCCTCGATGACACCAGGGGTAAGCATGAGATCGATGTTGCAATGCTTAGTCACTTTTCAAGTGGGATATGAAGCACGTTGGGGCTTTGGATTCTCCAGCGTCTTTGTTCTAAACCCAACAGTTTTCTCTGTCCTACGTGGAACTGCCGAGATATGTTCAGGAAATTCATCGGTACCATCGCCTCTACGCCCCGTTCTTGCCTCCAAACTACATAGAAGATATTCGAACCCTTGAGTCTATACTATCGGCGTCAACCACTCACCGCGATCGCTCCTCCACTACTAGAATTGACAAGACCCCGTCGCCGCCATCGGAACAAACACCGCCGTCAGCCTCATCAGGCACGGGCGCTGGTCGGTGTCGCATGATAGAAGCCTTTGGTCTGCGGATTCGAGCAGCAGCTTCACGCTCTCGAAGTGCCCCGGCCAGCTCTATTGTGTCCGCAGGAGGTCTGCGGTCGGGTTCTCTTGAACTTGTCAGAAGCTGTTCCAGAAGGTCGTTCAGTCTACGGTCTTGCAGGCGCAGATCAGGTTCGTTCCCGCCAGTCCTGACTGCAGAAACTGTGAAATCTGAGTCCCCACAAGACTACGGCGTCATCGAGGCAAAATGCTCTTCCGGAAACCCCTCTGACGCTCTGTTTAAATCCGCAGCAGCAGCAAGACAAAAATGCGCAGCTTCCCTCACTGAGCTGTTTTCGGGAAAAAGTAGTTACAAAAGAAGCAGCACTGGAAGAGAACGGCACTCGAACAAAGCAGAGCTAGTAAAAATGGGCGCCCACTCGCGTCGGTTTCTGGTCCAGAGACACAAGCTTGAGAATACATCTAGTAGCAGCAGGAGCCCAAAAAGTGTGAACAGCCAGAAAAACGACTCTCGGAGTCCGCCGACCTCAAGGACTGCCTCAGGGGCTGGATCCACTGGCAATACTCTGGGGCGTGAAATTGGGATATCCGCTTTGTGGGGTGCAGGTGGGCCTTCTCTTCAAATGATGGACGACGGCAAGGCCACCGAAACAAGAGAAGGCCCGTTTAGCTCCACAGAGGTGAAGCAAGACACAAGACACACCACCCAGAAGAAGAGACGACAGAAACGATGCTGCACGGCTTTATCAAGAGTTGCACTAGCTTAAAGATCGAGGCACTGTGACCCTGTTGTCTATTGCAGAAAGCTTTTCCTGTTACCTTCATCCTCTGTGCTCTAAAAGTCCATTGACGAAAGAACAAATTGCCCGTCAGCCTTTTATCGACCTCCGCTTCTGCACGCCTCAGTCGTCATGACGTGCCGGTAACTACAAGTTTGCCCATAGATGTTCTAGTTGCCCCGTTTAACGTCCTTTGCGAAACAATCAGGTTGGCGACGGAGTCACGTAAGCTTGACGGCAAAGAGCATCCAAAAGCTCACGCTGGAACAAGTTCGTCAAACACAACGTAGCAATACAGTAACAGTTTGTAAGTTTCGCCTTTGTTTCTGTAGTATCATAGTTACCGGCAAAACGGAAAGCAACACACCATTCGTCGCCGTCTATGAAACACACGGCATCGCCGTTGTCCGTTAATCTGCGCTCTTGACAACTACGAGGGTCCAGTAAATCGAGGGTAGCACTGAATGACGGAAATTGCTGCTCCTCTCATTACTTCACAATTGCAAAACTTCCTGGTGAAAAATCTCTCGTTCACGTGTGCGATCCTGGTGTGCCCTAACAATTCATGACTCAAACCTCATTCCACCTGCTTGTAACTACGCAGTAATTAACGCCTAAATCGCATCGGGACGCCCACGGATATTCTAATGGCCGACGCCCCATCCAGTTGGCTGCCAGTGACCAGCTCCCTACGCTGTCGCAGGGAGTGTTCGAAATGGCTGTGTTATTCGGCTCTCGCCAAGTGATCCGCCATGGGCAGCTTGCACGGGTTTTCGGTGCCACTGAGAAGGCACAACAGAAAGCTTATTTAGCAAAACACCGTTGAGCGCCTTAAAAACACCTGTACATGCATGGAGCAGTCACGTTCTCCATAATCAATACTGACGACAAAGACCGCCAACACCAACGTTAACGCTCCTCTGTACAGATCTGATGCACGTGGCATAAGCAACTGACCGAAGGTGCGAATGACCGACAACGCTCAACGAAACAAAAACAACCCCAACTCGGATGTCTGCACGAAAAAAGAGCGTGACCTTAACCAAACCTGTACATGATGCATGCAGAGTTGCCGTTCTCCATAATCAACATTGACCACAAAGACCATCACTACTGCTCCCCTGTACAGATCTGACGCACGTGCTGCAGGCAACGGACCGTGATGGCGGGAACGAGGGGCAACGCTCACACGAAAAAAACAGCCCCATGTGAGGGATTGTACGAAGAAAACGATTGGAATTTAGACATGAGTGGTATGTCATACGAATCAGGCAAAGCCAACATACTACTGCCAGACAGCTCATGGCTGGACTGACGCCCCATTAAACCAGACTGATGCTGGAAATGCGTCAAAGGGACAATGAAACCCTAGATTGATGGACATATACTTCAGTGTTGCACCTCTCAGAGACAGAGGGAAAAGAACGGTGACATCGACTTCTGTTGGCCCGTGTTCAATGTGGCCGGAAGGACACTACAGCACAGAAGGCGACGAAAAATCACAACTCCCAGACCACTACACAAGACGCTTCGCAGCCTCGCGAAGCTTTCTGCGATAAAGATCAGTCACATCCAGAAAGCTGCTCGACTTCAACAACCCGTAAGTGTAGTTCAAAAAACCATTGAGCGGACAAACCGTTTTGTTTTGGCACCACGGTAACACTAGAGGCTCCATCTGCTTCCCTGGTTTGCCATACAAAAGACGCACGAAGAATCCATTCCTTGGATACTGAACGTTACCACCAGGATTCAGGCCATCTTCAACATTGAATGGCTTTCCACTGGGAATAACATTTTTGGCATCACCACCTGGAGCCTTCACCAACTCCAGCAAAAAACGGCAAGCGAATGGCGACAGTTCACCATTGTATACACCGAGGGCACTCAAGGTGGAGACAACTACGAAGTCGTGGAGTGAGAGAACAAGAAGGTTAACCTTTTGGAGAGATGTTTTTAGGAGGGCTTCGTCGCTCACACCCACTGAATCGAAATCGCTCATCACCATCAGCAACAGACGCAGGTCTCTTAAGTCCTCCTGTCGACGGAATACTACTCCTCGAGACCACGTGTTGAACAACAAGAGATAGGGAGACGCAACAAACTTAGCGAATCCACCTGATCCATAGATCTGGTTGTAGCCAACTCGGAACGCCTCTTTCAAATCAGTGATCAGCGCTTTGTAAGGAGGGACAGACAGCGGATCGCACTCGCCACTTTCCTTGCAGTGCCGCTTCTTCTTATGGACCCACTTGAGCACGTCCATCATGGGCGTGGGATCCCCAGAACCGGCCTCCGACACCCACATCTCCCCAGCGTTCCAGCTGCCTCCGCTGTTATCGAAAGCACCTACACCGTAGATTTCCTCGGCGATGTCTACAGCGACCTTCAGCCGGCCTTGCGGCTTATAATCCCTCGAACCTTCAAGCTTGACGAAATGATCATTTCCTTGTTGGTACGCCACAGCATTGTACATGGCACCAACAGTCAAACCATCATTAGGGGTGAATGGCACATGTATGCACGGAAACTCGACTGCTGCACACGTCTCCTGATGGAGTCCTCGCAGACGCAGAACGCGTTCAGGGTCCCCGTCACAAACCTCGCGACGCATACAACGCCGTTCGTAGTTCTTTCCAGTGGCGGTATTGATAAGCTCGGTCGACGTCGCACCACAATAACACGGCAGACCGTAGAATCCTTCGAGAAAAAAAACGGCACTCCACTGCGTCCTTGGCAGCGGTGCCGCGCGCATGTACATGCTTTCAGGAGGAAACTCGTCGAGTATGCGGCTTACCACTGCAGACGGCGTGCACTTCTGTTTCTCGATACCAGCCGCTTTACATTCGCGCTCAAGGTCGAAACCACACACCTCACTCAGCACTTCGTCGCGGCTCCGGTTTCCCCCACTCTTAGCCAGTTTGTGCTGCTTGTACTTCTGAAGGTAGCGACGGACTTCCATCCCTGACACATGGAGCTCGTACGCACCTTGAACCGACAACTGGCTAGGTGCAGTATCTTTGTAGTACGGCGACTTCGAAAACAAATACTGTGATCGTCGCGTACCGTGGCGCTGAGCAACCAAAGCAAACTGAAGCTCGGCGCCCGGGAATGGTAGCTCAGGAGGATTCGCAATATCGTAAGGAATAATGACGTCTTCGGACAGCGACTGGCTGTCCTGGTGGCAAGCACGCCAATATTGGGTAGATTCGCGTGAGGCGTTCGGATCGTCAAAGCCCCCGTTGTCGACGCTTCCAGTCACAAGAGTTGCACCGAACAGGCCGAGAACGGCCGCGACACAAAATACCCGCACCATCGTCCCGCTGTAAATAACTACGCTGTTTTCTGAGTTGAAGTATTGAGTAGAGATGCTCCCAAGACGATGCACTTGGGACGCAAAGATGCTACCGGAATACAACACTATCAACTGCAGAGGAATCCCGTACTGCACTGACGCGATAGACAGTCAGTGAAACGGAAGTTCACTAGCGAGAACTGAGCGCAAAAAGTCAGAAACGCCAGTCAAAATGTTTTAAAAAAAGGCAGATGACTTCAACGGACTGAAGGAACCTGCGTCGTGCAAAACTTATAAAACTGGGTCAAACCCGTCATAGAGACACCCCACAAACACCGCACCGTGATACGAGCACATACGACCACGTGGGGGAGACATTTCTGCCCACACGCATCGCGCAGCAAAACCGGCTCGGTGGCGCCGGGACAACGTGCAGGTGTGGGGAAATGCTGTCTCGATGACGTCTGTAAACGATTGGGATCATCACGAGGCAGACGCGTAACAACAGCTCTCCGGAAGCACCAAACCAGTTCGCCACCAGTAGCGCGGACGAGGTACCACCGGAGTAGGTTCCGGCGTTTCGGTTGCTGATTGCCGGTGCACCCCCGTTTCCACAGCAACGACCAACCTACACGCGGCGGGCGTCTCTTTCTTGCCGGTCAGTCTTCCTGCAGAAGCTTGTCCGGGTATAGTTTTCGCTGTTTCTGGTACCCGAATCACAGCCCCTTAATCTTGTATTATGTCCTTTTCACACTATGATGACGACCGAATCCGAAGGAGCCACAGGAGTCCACACCCTGACGAAGCTTGACACAGTGTGCTGAAGGACGACTTCTAGTTTACATTCGTCGTTCGCGGTGGTAAGAAGCCGGTACAGGAGAGAGTCCTCAATTCAACTATCTTATCTTTTTCGTTATATACACCGAGTAGATGAAAATCTACAGCAGCCTGTGAGTGAACAGGTGAACCAACATACGCTTCTGTGTTTACCGCGTAGCTTGTTCTCACTTGTTGCGGTGTGGTGTCCGCTGTAGTCACCCAGAGAAACACGACCCGACCCCCACTGTCACCGTAAAACCGTTCGGTGCTACACACACACACAGAGCGGAAAACCAACGAGTATGCGCAATCTGCTGCTTGCTTTTTCTGACTCCACAAAAACGCACCAACCAAACACCGTGCACAAAGATGAGCCAGTGCCACTCTGCAATAATTACGCTCTCACCTGTTCCGTCAAACTGTTTTGGGGAACATCGAGAGCAGCGGAGCACTCACTCTGTCGTGGGTGGGCATCCAAATGGAAGGGGTGACAAGCATTCTTCTTTCTCGGCTGTGTGGCGGGAAACAGAACCTCCTACACTAACAAGAATTCTCGCTAAGTTTTGAAGCTGCTACTCTTCCATCTACACATTTCCTGAACTTTCTTACTGCAGAGTCTCGTTTATGTGTCCGTGTGCGTACCCCGAAGGCGTACCATTCTCTCTTTGAGGCCAAACGACTGTCAGTCGCGCTCAAGGTCAAAACCACACACCTCACTCAGCACTTCGTCGCGGCTCCGGTTTCCCCCACTCTTAGCCAGTTTGTGCTGCTTGTACTTCTGAAGGTAGCGACGGACTTCCATCCCTGACACATGGAGCTCGTACGCACCTTGAACCGACAACTGGCTAGGTGCAGTATCTTTGTAGTACGGCGACTTCGAAAACAAATACTGTGATCGTCGCGTACCGTGGCGCTGAGCAACCAAAGCAAACTGAAGCTCGGCGCCCGGGAATGTTGGCTCAGGAGGATTCGCAATATCGTAAGGAATAATGACGTCTTCGGACAGCGACTGGCTGTCCTGGTGGCAAGCACGCCAATATTGGGTAGATTCGCGTGAGGCGTTCGGATCGTCAAAGCCCCCGTTGTCGACGCTTCCAGTCACA
>AVCM01000513.1:0-13168 GCA_000447165.1 Hammondia hammondi
AGTTGCTGGTTCAAATCCAGCCTGAGACTTTTTCGGACGAAATATAGTACGGAAGGAGAGACGTGAACCGTCACTTTTATTAGATCCTAAGTCAAACGCGTCCACCAACTTCGCATGACCACGTGCTGTCTTCGAAGACACGACAGCATGCGAGCTGAAGAAAGAGGCTAGGCTGGATGTGTGGGCGCTTTGTAGACAAACCAAGTGTGGATCGCGGACTTGGACACGATCCGAGCCCCCAATGCGCAAGACATGTTTGACTTCTCGAAACTGAAATGGAACAAGATTATCGAAAACTTTGACGCTGGGTACGAATACCTCACCAACGACGGAACCGAGTTCGTGTTCCTCACAAACAAGGATGCGCCGCTGTACAAGCTCGTGAAGATCGACCTTGCAAAGCCAGGTGAGTTTCCATTGCCTGCGGACCCTTCACTTCTTTCTTTCGGGGGGAAGAAGGGAGGAGCGGAAGTTTTCTGGGGGCGGTCGAGATCGGCATGCGTGGATCCATCTGACTCCTTTGTGAGTGGCTTAGTGACCAGTTTGGCGGTGGACAGGCGGAGACTGCTCTTGTCTCAGTTTGTGTCGATATTATCATGACGTCACGTGGGCGGTATCTTCAGCTCTCAGGCCGCGTTTGTCCGTGGTTGTTCTGAGCCAGAAACTCCGTGTTGCGACCTGCGAGATTTTCTTGTTTCCGATACAGAAGAAGCCTCTTGGAAGACGCTTATAAAGGAGAGGACCGAGTTGCTGAGCTCCGCGGATGTGGTGGACGGAGATAAGTTGGTTCTGCACTACTACCGTGACGTCTCCTCCCAGCTGGAAGTCCGAAATCTCCACACAGGGAAGCTTCTAGGAGAGATTTCTCTTCCACTCGGGAGTGTGAAAAAAATCTCTGGCGAACGCAGATTCCCTCACTTGCTCTTCTCCTTCACATCCTTCACGACGCCCTCCGACATCTACCAGGTCAACGTGACTGCTGCGGCCAAGAGCGGTGACTGGACACCGACACTGTACCGACAGACCAAGGTAAACGCTCGCTTGAAAGGGGTACCGAGTGGCGACGTAGATGCACAGATGGACTTAATGGATCCTGTACCGGTTTGTACATCCTTGACCCCTCACTTCAATATAAGCCAAGGAGTGTTTTGTTTACAGCTTGTACCGTTATACCGTTACACTCAGGAGCATACCGTTATAGTCGAGGATCTTATGTGGTAGAGAGAAGACGTCAGGACATGGGCAAAGTGACTCGAAAGAAAAAGAGTTGCTAAGGCGGCGAATGTTGTATCCGGCTTGCGAAGTATCGGAGGCCTTGCCGAAGACCTTCAGTGTACACGACTTCCAGCAGCCCACACGTTCCCAGCATTGCAGGAACGAGTATAGATCGATTTTCGCAGAATGTAAACCCTAAACTAACTCACATCTCAGCAGCCTCAAGCTGTGGATTTGCTGGTTGACCCCAATTCTCCGCACGCTCTTCATGTGATCGCGAGAGCTCAGGAATTCAGACTGATCTAACCTCGCTATAAAATTCAGCTGTTATGTGCTGTAAAGTAACAACTCTGCAGCACCTCACAATGCTTGGTTCTTGACGCAAAAAGACTCCACGTTTTCGTCGAAGAGAGCTCGGAAATTCAACCGTAGATTCGCCTTCAGCGAAAGTGGCAAGGAGGTGGCCGATTCCATTAATACGAGTCACGAGAGTAGTCACCAAATTGTGTTCTAGGCGTCATATATGGGGACGTCATAAGTAGATATTGTCTCTGCACAGATGATCCGGGTTTTTCGATGTTGTGTCGAACGGCCCCGCAGCTTGACGGCGCGGACTTGAGCCAGCTAGAAGTTCGCCAGGAGTTTTTTGATGGCAAGGACGGTACCAAGATCCCGATGTTCATCGTGCACAAAAAAGGAATTACACGCGATGGCAGCAACCCCGCTACCCTTTACGGATACGGCGGGTAAGAACCCGCGACTTGCGGCGAACATTTTCACCGGTCCTTGTGTCTCCTCTCATCCAGAGTGCAGTACAGCTCTCTGGACAGCTCACACGTTCACCCGGGGACGTGGTCGATTTCTTGCGCGAAAACAAGGTGACAGGAGATCAAGGACGCTCGTACGCAGGTATACACCTGCAGAATCGCTCAAGGACATCACGTTGATGCCTTCCTTCCCGCTGATCTAAAAGTTCCTCTATTTTCCTCCGGTGGTACTGTTTTGCCACACTTAACATTTTTGCAGATTCAACATCTCAATAACACCGTTCTTCAGCACGTCTTGGGTCGTTGCGATGCTCAACTTGGGCATGGTCATGGCAGTTGCGAATATCCGCGGCGGAGGCGAATACGGGAAGTCTTGGTATGAGGCTGCAATCAAAACAAAGAAGCAGGTGAGGATCTCGGCGAACTCCGCAGGACTCAGGGCGTCCTGCTAGCTTGCAAAAATGGTCCTGCTTCAGTGGCTTGAACTTCCATTCTGAAAAGTGGTGTCCTGGGTGCGACTTCATCGAATGGGATGATTCCAGGTGGAACTGGGCGACGACGGGAGAGGGGCGGGTATTTTAGACAGTGACGAGGAAGATGTGCGGATCTCGTGCAATTATGTGACAAATCGTAGCGTTCAACATTTTTCTTTTTCCCGTGGCTCAGGTCAGCTACGATGACTTCCAACAAGCTGCTGAGTATCTCATCGCACAGAAGTACACTTCGCCTCAACGGTAAGCGGAGGACAGAACGTAGAAAAGCGTGCTTTGAGAGCGGTGTATTTCTTCACCAACTCTTGGTCTAATGTTTCTTTAATCTTTTCAGGTTCTCGAGTTTCATTTGAAGTATAGAACCACTGCGTTTACATGCCGCTTTGTGGACCTCCGAGAACCATAGGTCAGCGCGGCCCCTGGATCTGCGGTGAAGACAGGTTGTCGCCGGAAGGCCGTGGGCGCGTGCAGCTAGGCGTGTGGCCGCTTGTCCGCCTGTTCTGTGCACTGATCATTTCGTTCGAGGAATCAAACACTCCGGATTTCAACCTTTTTGTCTATCTGTTGTGTGTTGACGGGATTTGCGATTGATCTCAGGCTGGCGATTGAGGGCGGCTCCAACGGAGGTCTCTTGGTTGGCGCATGCATCAACCAGCGGCCTGACCTCTATGGCGCCGCAATTATCCATGTCGGTGTCCTCGATCTCTTGCGCTTTCACAAATTTACCATCGGCCATGCCTGGTATGCTGGTTTCAGAAGACCGCTCGCTGTCAGTTGCCTTGTATTCGTTCTCGTGCGCCGCCGTTTTGCGAGGCTGATCTTTTCCCGGGTTTTTTCCATTCTTAACGCACTCCTGTCTGCCCTCCGCAGCTGTTCAGGGCAAAGCCGAGCCAGAACGGGAAACGTTTTATGTGTACTTTTTCATGCAAGTGAACGCTGTGTCATGAGGAAGCGTGCTTGTGACGTCGATCTGTTGTTCGCAGGACAAGTGACTACGGTAACCCGGAAAATGAAGACGAGTTCCCTGCCATTCTCGCGTACGTTATCCGATGAGACCCACAGTCGTGCAAACAGCGTGACTTCGAATCAGCATCGCACTCGTCACAGCTGCCTCAGAGAAGTGATACACAGTTTCTGGTTGTAGGTGTCGCCACGTGCACAGTGTTTTGTGTCGTACCGGCAGCTCGACTGGCTCTGGGGATCCGATTTATTTCTGCTCGCCTAAACTAGCTGAAACGCTGAGAGTTGTGTTTCTTTTTTCTGCTTCCAAAACACCCGCCGGCATGCGTGTGCGTGCATGCACAGAATTTCGCCTTTGCACAACATCGGCAAGGGTCGTGGAAAAGGTAAAGGACATCAATATCCGGCAGTGTTACTCCTGACAGGAGACCACGATGACCGCGTTTCCCCCTTCCACTCGCTCAAGTACATCGCGGAACTCCAGGTGAGAGCTCTTTCGCCGGCCGTAAAGAGTCCTATAATGACACACGTAGCCTGATTTACAGTCGTTGCTGGGTTGCTGGTCGGATAATCCTCCTCCTTTCACTACCTCATCGTGATGGACTATCCCAGATATTAAGGAATGCTTGCGATGTATACCAACTGCTTTCAAGCGGCTGGGAGGTTTCGGGGAGGCGGCGAAAAGCGGAGCAGGGTATATGACGGAGGTGTGGACCTGAACAGAAAGCGATACGCGTTTCAAATGTTCTTGACCCCATTATTGTTTTCTTCTCGTGATTTGTCGTTGATCGCCTAGAATGCTGTGGCGTAGGGAGTGTGTTTCCCCACCGTTGAAAGCGTGATGGTGTTTCCAGCATCAGTTGAGAGGGCTGCTTGGTGACCCTTGGTCTTGAGGTCGCCTTCCGGGAGACGCCAGTGAAAACCTTCAAACATCTGTGACTGCGGGAAGAAAAGGCGTTAGGTCTAGAGGAAGCGCACGAATTTGGTGTGTACGTATGCCTGATGGAGGTTCTTGCGATCTCTGGCGCTGTCTCGGTTCAGCACTCTGTCGGGAGCTCTCCGAAGCAAACCAATCCGTTGGTGATTCGCGTCGACACGAACACCGGCCATGGAGCAGGGAAGCCAGTGAAGAAGGTAAGTCTCCGCCAATTTCAAAAGTTGCTATTTTACAAGGAACGCTGGCGTTTCTCGTTTTGAGGGTGCTTTGATGACGTGCGGGTCTCTCGTGATCTTCGGTAGATCTCTGTGTTTTAGATTGCTCAGGCTGTGCGAACGTTTTAGCGCGGGACGCGTGGGCAGCCACGTCGGCAGTGTGTATATGTGTGCATCGGGTGTAAAGGAAAGCATCAAGACGGAGACGGTGCTTAGGACGACTTCAACTTTCAGCAGTCGGTGTGGAACTGCTTGAAGCTGGCCGCTGTCGCTGTTTGATCGGCACAGTTTTATATTTATGGCGAGGATCTACATTTACTAAAAATAATTCAATTTTAGTTACTCTACCGTTTTCCCCTGTCCGAATACATGAAGAATTGTTTTTTGTCCGAATAAATAAAGATCTATCTTTAATATTTCTAATTGTTCTACCAAAAATTAGCAGAGAAAAAGGGAAGCAGGCACTGGTTGATCTGCCAGTAACAGGGATTAGACCCATCAAAAACTCAACTGCGGACGTGGTGTGTTGCGTGCAGACAATCGAAGAGGCGGCGGATGTGTACGGCTTCTTGGCAAATGCGTTGCACATGCAGTGGCATGAGCAGTAAACCGTAAGGTTGACAAACTGCTCTCGGCCCTCTGAGAGACCAACCAGTGCGTTGATTGGTTTGGCCAAGATTCCACCGTGCCACCGGAGCACGCAAAAGCTAGTGAAGGTAGCTACTGGATGTTCTACGGAGGCTGAGCTCTGCTCTGCGAAGAGACCCCCGTCAGTAACGCAGCCACTTCGTCGGATTGCAACGCCTCAAGCGTTTGCGCGCCTTTGCGCGTTTATATTCAACGACCAAGGCATTTGATGGGAGTTCTTGCTGTATCTTGAATATTTTGCCGTGCTGTCGATTCATTCCCTCCGTGGCGTCGTTTCCTGAGAGTGTCGCTACTTGATAATCCCCAAAGCTATCCAAAATCTGAGAGCCGCGCCGCGACGCCGTGCAATATCTGCCCAAGGGCGACGATGATGTCGCTGAGATGAGCACACGCCCGGGTGATCGCTCCCAGAGATCCACTGCCGAGAGGCTATTATGACGGATTTCCCAGTAAGAACACATCAGAGGAGCGACTCCACAGTAGGAATCCTCTCACAATAGCAGGTAACTTGGCTGCGATGTACCTCTCAGAGACTGAAAATTCATACAGTTTGGACCTGATTCAGAGATAGCGTTTCACACGTAAAAATGCCTTGCATGTCGAGATGCATTGGCCACAGAACACAGGAGCCAGACCTCTCAAGCCAGTGCAGCTGTCTGGGTCCTCATAGGAACTAAAGAACGAGGAACAATGGGGGAGATGCACTTGTGCCATACTAGTGCCAGACCGTCACCGCGTCAGACTGTCGCCTCTCCTGGGCCCCTAGTTTGGAACCACTTCTTTTTTCACTTGGTCCAGTTACCGGCATCAAACGCAGGCATCTTCATGAAACGCTTTTGTACGTGGAGGCGGCGATCTTTTTTAGCTTCATCACGACATGACCTTGAGCTTTCCACGCCGAGACTACGAATGGAGATATTAGCTGGCGAGTGTCTCTATTTGAGAACGCAGTAGAATCTTCCTGACATCTAACGGTCCGTGATGAAGTGTGCTGGCACCGGGTATAGAGAATCAACGGGAGACTTCAGTTCCATGTATTATCAGCGATGCACCTATACAAAAATTCACTATCATCTCCTTGATGTGGATCTGATATCGCGTGGCGTCGGTTCTGAAATAACACCCTGAAAACAGCATTTCCCGCGACGCGCACTGCTGTAGGTGATTGGTGTCACTCCGAATCGCGACACCAGCCAGACGCAGCATTCAGAACCACTTTCAGCTGAGTCGCTGCTACCTCGTGTGCAACTGCACTCTATGTGACACCCTAAGAATCGTCCGGGTGAAATCCGTGGGCATCCAAGAGTCGTCCGCCCGCGACATTCCGTTTACAGCAATTGTATGCGTCGCGCTAGCACAGGTGGATTGCTGTAACCTGGCGAGGTATGCGCTTGCGAGCACTGAAGAGACCACCATATGATGGAATCCTCGATGTCCAATGCTGCGCCTTGAACTCCGGCCTCACTCCTGATGGACGAAAGACCTCGCCCAAAGCGTTCCGCCGTCGAGTGCTTCCTGAGCTGTCGACTGGACGATGCGTCTAGATGCATAGACTCGATCATCCGGGAGGGAAAGCGTGCGTGACGACGCTTCTCTCGATTATTATACTACCGTTGAACAGGTGATGGGCTAACTAGAGAAATAAATGCTCTTGAGGGTTACATTTTTTATCTTCCTGTCCGGAAAGTATGCATGGCCTTGGACCAAGTGCATGTGCATGCTCACAACCATGCCCGTGCCTAACTTAATCGGGCAAAAGCTGCGTTTCGTTCGTGCACTGGGAGTGAAGCGATCCCCTAAAAATTAAGTGAGGACAATTCAGAGGGTTTGAAACTTCGCGGATGAGGCAATTCTTCCCTGGACACACGGACGACTTCCTAACATGGCTGTCTGCTGGTCCCGATGCAGCTGGCTGTTGCAATTGCAACAGTTCTAGCGTCTGCAGACCATCGCACGTCTTTTGTCGCCGATTTCCTCTTTGTGAATTTGGTCTCTATCGGGATTGCCTCTCTCTGACGCTTGGAATCGCAGCGGTTACCTCCTAGCGTAGGTGTTGGTCCACCTTCCCTCACATTTTACTGTTCTTTTCCTCCATTTCTACTCCGGTGCGGCTGGTTGGTAAGGCGAAGTGGGTCGTATTCAAGCTAGTTCCCCTCAAAATGGGGCAATTTACCGAGGTGAAAGCTACACATATCTACTTGTTGATCGGACCAGCTGACTAGCTCAGGAGATAGCGAAAGACACGACATGCCCGAGAGAGTTCTACAGCGCCTCATCGTCAATCTAAGGGGGGAAGGCTCCAGCAGCCTTTCTACTTTGTTGGAATCGCTCAAAGTGACTGAAGAGTTTCCATCGGTTCACTAATTTTGGTCCCTAGGTCCGAAAACAATTGACCGAGCAGCATTCTCCACACATGGTCGAACGGAGAAGCCCACGGGAACCAGATCTCTATGACGGGGAGGAGACGGGGGGCCGAAGCGTTATTGACTTTCGCACAACAACCGGAAATACAATGGCAGGAAAGCTGCCTTGCGGAGGTACCTGCGCCATGAATTCAGTGCTCCAAGGCGTGGTCGTTTCCACGTCGGTAATGAAGGCATCTGGCGACGACAGTTACCCCGAGTTCGAATGGCTCGGGCAACAAAATGACAACGACTGCGGGCTGGCATGCGTTAGAATGGTTCTGCGGTAAGCTTTAGAGGCATCAGGGTCAGGGGAGCAGTTCACGCGAGTGAATCCTTCTGAGTTGCTTTCCGATTTCCTGGAAGAACGTGCATTTCAAAAAGCGGTGACTTTCCGAATAGGTACTCTGGCGTGACTTCCAGGTGTTTAACCGGCTGTTAGCTTTTTCAGCGCAGTCCACGGCTTACTTTAGGCGCATCCGCTGCGGATTTGGCGCGAATTGCAGGCGAGGCCTTGTTGCTGGTCCCATCAGAGACTTTCGAGGAACCCCATTCATTTCCTGTTAGTGTCGTCTGGTTGGCTTGTTTGGTTCTTCTGCAGCATCCTGCGCCGCGTCCGGACGTCATCGTCGACTGCTCAATCAGTGTGCGGAATTCGTGAACAAGGCGCGTCTCCTGCCCTAAACTTTGCCCAGGATGTTTCTTTGCAGATGCGGACGAACTCACTCGGGGCAAAGCGAGTTTTTGACGCACGTGAAAAACGCGTTGCTATGCCCAGGCAGGACGTGTGTGCTGTCCGTGGGGAAGACTCCATCGACTTAGACTGTGACGAGACGTTCGTGTGCAGTTTGCGGAAGCATGCGCAGGAGTCGACACCTTACTCGCGGTCGTCGACGCCACAAGTGAAGTCTGCTTCTACTTGCCAGCGGGATCCGACACCCGAGAAAAGGCAGGTGGGATGTGTTACGCGGACTCTAGGTTCGCTAGCAAACGAAGACATTGGGGAACTTGCTGGCGTCCCTCTCGACGCGACACTCGCACAGCGGCGAGAAGAAACATGTCGACTCTGGCAGCGACTCAGTGTGGGCGCATGGACTGTCGACCTTTTCCTGCTCTTCCTTCACCTCGGCCTAGGCGCCTCTTGCCTCTTCGCTACTGTGTGCGAAGGCTTCAACGCCGCGCACGTTCGCCGGGTAGGCATGGGAGACTCTGCTTCACCCAAGCTGAGAATTCGCTTCGACAAGGCATGTGCGTTGCTGACGTTCCAAACGGTGCGAAAAAGCACATATTTTGACAAGGCAGACTGTTTCTCGGTTCGAAGAGTAAAAAACTGTCTTCTCACTCTGCCTGGTGAATAGTTTTTGAGCTGCGCCTTGAGATCGCGAGGCGAAGGACTGAGAGCAGGAGACACACAAAGTCGGTTCGCTTCGCGTGTCTTGCAGCCTTTCTACGCAGATGCAGAAGCCGAAGAGCAACAACGCGTCGACCGCCAGTTCAGCCTCGTCCGACAAGCAGGGGGCGTCGTGTTGAACAGGTCTGGAGTGGCTCTGAAGTCTGTCGCCTAGCTGAGGTCTTGCTTTTCAGGGAAGGGGGTGGCTCCTGTTATTAGGTAGAGACAGCCAAATTCTTTACCGCTGCTGTACCCCACCGCCCCGCAGGACACAGGGTTGCGAGGACCGTGTAAATAAAAGTCAACAACGGGTAGCCGGACACGTGCTTGTGTGAGTAGGGACTTCAGGACTTGCAGGGAGTTTTGGTAGACAGACACGGAAACTCAGGAAGAGGCAGAACGGTTTTTATTTCTCCTTCTCGAATTGCAGAAAGGCGAGTAGAGATACTCATGTGGTTCGTCGTCTTCTACGTACGTTTCAATGCTTTGCCGCAATTCTGTATTTTGCGTTGAGGAAAAAGTGGCGTCAACGGGCGGGGTCTCTGAGCGGCTGACCACCGGGAAATTGTGCTGGCACGACCTCTATGCGCTGCAGGAGTTTTTCGGCGCTGGAGCTGCGGGAGTTTCTGAAAACGGAGGGAGTGATCATCTGCTTGGTACATAGAAAGATCGTGGACGCCTATTTGTCCGTGATGAAGTCACGCTTAGTCAGGTCAAAACAGGAGGCGAGTACGCTGCGGGCTTATGCGAGACAAGCCGCAACAACGGCAACCAACCAGGAGTACGAAGGTAATGCATCTTTCGTGTTCTTGGCCTCTTTGACCTGAATGTGTTCTAGATCTGTGCTTCTCTTCTGCAGTCCTCCACCTTCAAGACTTGGAGTCGTAGAGCCAGACAGCGTGCAAGAAAAGTAGGCGTGACAGTCCTATATGAATGGCGACAACACTCCGCCAAGGCTCGTTAGCTGTGCTGAGACTATCCAGAAGTGCGATGGATTTCAAGGCCTTCCCGCTAATTTCATCGTGGACAGAGTGTTCTTTTTGTTGCATCGAGCGACTGTTTTGCTTCCTCACCCCAGCGTAGATGCGCGTCAGTCCAAATCAGTCAAGGACACCCGGTAAAACATAGGGCTTTAGGACAGACGCTCAGTTGGTACTTTTAATATGCGGTTATCCACCAATGTTTACTGTGTAGACAAGCTCTTCCCGAGAGAATTGTTGTGCGTCTGCGTTTTGATGGAGGCGTATCCACGACGGTTGAGACAAATGACATGTTGTCTGCGCTGCTGTCCGACGAACAAATGTTGATTCTGGATCGCGGGTTCGCGATGAGAATGCGGTGTCGTCGGTCTGCTTGCATCTTTGCTTTGCAGGACACTTTGTCGTCTTGGTCGGCTTTAGGAAGGCGGCGGAGACGCGCACCTCGACTCCTGATGAGCTATGCAGCTCTCCTTTTCCGCCGAATCACAGTGCAACGGGACCTTCCACTAGGAACTCCACAGCTCACTCAGCAAACCTACACATTTCAAAGGGGGAAAATGGCGTGCTGGCAGGTGCTCGGAACCGTGATCTGAGCACAGGAGCAACATGCAATGCGCAGGGTGCACAAACACCCCAGCGTTACTGGCTACGGCACAGAAACAAGGAGACAGAAGAAGTGAAAGTTACCGGTTCAGTGCAAGGAAAGGCCGGCGAAGTCGATGCAGCAGAGTGGGATTATTTCTTTCTCGACCCTGCAGAGCCAGGCATGCAAATTGTTGACGAGGAGGTCCTGACTTTGGCCAGAAAAGCAGCAGGTAAGGACAGCTCCGTCTGGCTCTGCACGAGACGCATGATGGTATTTGAGCGTACCAGACAAACCAACATGTGGCAAACAGGAAGTACTGGGAACGCAGGGTTTCAACAGCTCCGGCTGTGGCGTAGTCGCTGCGGATACCAACAACGAAGCTTGGTTTCTACCGGCCATGTCTGCAACTGTTGCCCGTAGAGTTACTGTAATCTGAAGCTTGATGAGGGCGCGTGATGCACCTGTTAAAGCGTACGAGACCGCGGCGCAAGTTTCCATGTGAGGGTATCGTTTCCAATTCGTTGGCGACAAACACAGCTGATGGTTGCTTTTTAGGGAGGCACCTACCCACTATGTGCTTGTAGTCGCCATTTTGGCACTCCGGCCAAGAGATCATTTGTTCGCAGTGCAACTTGAGTCTGTCGCTTCTGTTGTGAATGAGACAGCTTGACGGAATGAAAGCGGCAGTGCATTTCAGGGTGGCCGTACTGTGTCTCTCTTTTGACAGGGACTGACGAAGATCTTCTCTTCATCTACACAAAAGGCTTCATCGACGTGAATCGCTTCCAGACAACTTTTTCGACGGCTTGAAGGGCAGAGTCGTCTGAAGAGACACTCCCATGGGGGTGACTTGCTTTGCTTTGGCCAGACTTCCCAGGGTCGTCGAAATCTCGAAAGGTGTTACCCCAGCGGCAGGAACACTCGAGGCGCTTTTGTGCGCACCTTGCGTGGAGCTGCCCAAGCTGTCCGTTGTGCTCTCATTTTCGCATGTCGAGACAGTCTCGTCGTTCCGGTCCTTCGTGGTTGTCGTATATACAAATACGAACAGCAGAGCACACAGATGGCATCAGTTTTGTCTGTCAGGTTCTTCAAGCACAGAAGATGTTAGACGAGGCGTCACAATGGATGCCAACCTTTAGCACCACGCTTTCGTGTCGGTTTGAATAGGAGAGCTCCAAGGCTCATTTTCACTAGGAAGGTAAAGCGTGTGACAGATCCCTAAGAGTGAAACCGGCGCTAGGACGGGGTCCTGTCTGTGAGGTTACGCTGAGCGAAATTTTCAAACGGTTGGTCAGGTCGCGCTTCCTAGGAGATTTACGGTGGCGGGATACGCAGGCCTTACAGGAGAGAGAGCCAAAGGTAGCTGACAGCAGCAAGTAGCGAGGTCGGCAGTACAGGGGGAAAGGTGCGACAGTCCGTCGCCTTCAATACTGTGTGGGCGGTATGTGTGGAGATGCCGCAACGCAGAGACCGGTTGTCTTTCTATTTCTTGTGATCTGGATATCAAAGCACTCTGTGAACTATGGTCGTAGAGTTCGGACTGACGGGACGGGAGACGTGCAGAAAATCAACCGTCCGTCTAAAAGAACGATGGAATGCTCCCGTGCCTGTGACGATAGCGCAATAGACGTCTGCAAAGATGTGCGGCAGTGTGTTTCGCTGCGAGTGTTTTGAGTGTGAATCGCTGCGACCGTTTTGACAGCTTTCGGAAAGTGACGGAAGCTGTTACTTGTCTGACAATGTGAAGGGTTTATTATTCCACCGCTAAACCCGTGGCAATGGCCTCCGACGATACGTCGAACAGAAAGGTGTCTCGCCTAAAACTCGCCATGTACTTGCTGGCAGCTGACGGCTCTGTCTCTGTCGAGAACTCCACCGTCGACCACAGACGGTTAGTCAGAGGCTACGGAATCTCAAGTGCTCCGCTAACACAATAGTACTTGTATCTAGTACAACTAATTGTTTTGGGTTTCATGCCCTTAGGCATAGAGTTTACTCCTATGTTTATTCGATCTGAGTTATACAAGGGTAATGTTCGTCAGCCACACAGACACTCTGTCCGATCTGGGAGACGAAACGAGCGGTTGCCGCCGGAGTTTTTTCTATTATCCAGCCCGTGACATGGAAATTCCGAGAGCTCGAACTTACCCGTTCGTATGGTGCGCCACCCCAGTATGATCGTAGTAACATTGGTGCAAATTTTCGCGGTTGCAAACCACCGATTAATGCCAGGAAATATCACCTTTCTCTGAGAGTGTAACTGATGTTGATTAACATGAAGATACAGAACAACTGAAGCTGCGTTCCGAGTTATCAAAGCTACAAGGAAATCACAGGAATCCCCGAGGCCTCTGAACCTGGCTGCCAGTAGTCAGGTGAGGAAGAATGCTAGTGCGCGGCAGTGCACGGAGAAACCCTGACAGTTGATTGTGACGTGTTCTAAAAACGACAAAGAATCTGACTGGTCGTACGCAGGTGTAAAGTCTGCAACTAGGGCTTGCACCACACCTGTGTCTCGGTTTTTCCTTCTTTGGAGGAGCTTTTCATCTGCATGTCGATGTTTCCCCTTTTCCCGAC
>AVCM01000514.1:0-17910 GCA_000447165.1 Hammondia hammondi
ATTAAAACGATTCTTTGTATTACATCTTATCTGGCCTTTTATCGGTTACAATAACACAGTCGGTACGCAGTCGAAACAAAAAAACTATATCAAAATCTTTTTTTGCATAAAAAAATAGGTTGCGAAGATACTTTTTTTTGTTAGCTACCTCATAGAGTGATCTCTGTTTTCTGGAACTGGTGGCCTGTTAACACTGGCCACAAAGCGTCGCCCGGTAGACCTTTGTGTCACTTTTGTCAGTGTATGTATGCGGTGTCAACTTCTAGCAGGAATGTACTTCCCTATGTGTGCGGCTTCCAGGTTCTAGGGTGTGCAACCCCCTCGTTCCCCCAAACGGAAACATGGTGGCTTTCGATGGTGACGGGTCAGTCAGAAGCGTTGCCGTCCACTGCCCGAAAGGGTTTTCGGTACTCGACGTATTCAAAACGACTGACTACGTCTTGACGGGTCCCGTATGTGGGGTCAAAGCTAAGCTGGAAGATGTCTTGGGGTCGGGCTCTACCGTCAAGCCAGTTAAGGTTGATTCTCAACATCAGGATGTTTCGCGTTCTTATTTGATTACCGCTACGTCTTTTTTTTCGAAGCCACGCATTCTTTGCATGGCATGTATGCCAGGAGATGGTGACCAACTGCAGGCTGAGGGTCCAGGGCACTGCGTAATGCAGGCCCTATTGCCTGCGTCCGAAGGACAAAGGTCTGAAAGCGGACAATCTCGAAAGCAAAATCCAGGAGAACCGGTAACTCCTACCATCACAAATTCAGATGGAGGTGTTATTTCCTTTGCCACCACAGCTGCCCTTTTTTGTATCATCTCCGGGTTAATGGCAGTTGTAATGTAAACATGTCACATCCCACAGACTGACGTGTACCGTTTTAGGGAAGAGGGCTCTTGTCACAGACCTTTGCGACCGCAGGGAAGTCTGACATCGGTTTTTCCCATCTGGATGACCCTGTCTCAGTTGTTGATAGCGTTCTGTCGCTGTTTTAGATGGGTCAGCGGAGGTCGTGTTCGAAGAGCTACGTCGTGTTCTGTTACTCATATTCATTGGGTGGCCGAATACCCGCTGTGTGAAGCGGTACAAGAGCGGATCAAACGGGGACATATTTTGTAACACAACAGCGCATTTGCGCGTGCATGCCAGGGACACATGGAGCCGCCACAGTTTTGCGAGTGGAGTAACAGATGGTGAATTATCGACGTGTGCCTTACACGAAGAAAATATATCCTCCATCACTTTCTGCGTCTTCTGGTGTCCTGGTGGACACCTGGTGTTACCCTTACTTTCTTGACGCAGAAGACTTTTGTCGGAGACAGAGGAAAATACGAACCACAGGTGCTATTTTCTTGGAGTGTTGTTGAGTTTTTCGCAGAGCCTACGTTCATATGCGCATCAGCATACCGGAGTTAGACTGGAGGCTGATCGAACATGGGAGAACTGGGGAAGATTCCAAGCGGGAGAGACACAGCAAAAACGGACAGCACTTGAAAGACACGTGGTGGAACCTCTACAATCATGAGACGACAAAGGAGCACAATAACAGTGTCATGGGTGGGTCAGATGTGTTACTTCTCTGCGTTGAACGGGCCTGCCATGGAGATTGAGTGGTGGCTGAACCGAAATGCCCCTTGGGTAGTATAGATTGTTCGACGGGATGAGGAAAGCAGCGATAAGTAAGCCCAATAGGTAATCTTACTGAGGAACCGGAGACGAAACCACGAATGGGATTTTCCGTAGCCATGCGAGTACTCGGGGACTTGCTTGAGAAGACGGTATGTGTGGTGCAGTGGGCTGCTGCACGGTGTGAGGAGTCGCGCGCGCGCTCAGTTAGCCTGTCCGTGCGAGGGGCGTAGTAGTCAAACGATGGTATGTCTGTGATTTTGTTAGACACTGTCGACACGCTCGTTTATGCTGGTACGGGTGGAGCCACTTCCATCATCTGGTCGAGGCGAGGTCACGCCCCTCTGGTACCAAGCTGTCACTCTCTGTCGGAAGGAGTGCTTGTGCTTCAGCAACCCCTCATTCGTACAACATGGTGTGCGGATGATGGGAGGACAAGGCGGCGTCGGCGTCCTTCCCGAGCGGAATGTGAGACGGCGGCTTTGTATAGTCCTCGGCTGATAGGAGAGCGACCAATCTGGGATGTCATAACGTGATATGATACGTTTCCTTTCTGAAAATTAGGTTGATACATACACTCAGTCGGTAGTGGATGTTCAACTATGGCGTTAGTGAGCTACGAAGCGACTTACCCGGTGTTCTGCTCGCACGTCAGGACACCACCAGCGTCTTAACCGATCTCCGTGACTGATCTAGGCAGTCAGGATTATCCATCAGCAGCCAAGTTGCACGGTCTACTCTCGTCATTAGCAGGATCGGCGGATGAAAATATGTAGGCAGAACTATAGGTGACGAGAAACGTTGTATGTTACTTACAGGAAACAGTAATCTTGCTTCACTGGGGCGATGGAATACAGCCATCTTCCACTGCAGATTCAACTTTGCCTGGCGCCTTCATATGGGTTCACGTTCGCTGCTTCCTCACCCTCGAGCGCTTAGGATCCTTCACCTGTTTGTGTTCCTGCATCGTTGTTGGGATGTTGTTCGTTAGGTAAAATGAACCAGTCAAACGTCAAATGAGCGCATTTGCGCTCTCAACGAACTTCTCCGTGTCTACCGTGCAAACAGTTGCTGCTTTGAAATGAGGGTTCCTCGCCATACAGACAGTGCTAAGAAAAGTAAAGATTGCAGATCCGTCAGTTTGCCAGGAGAGTCATCCGGAGACCACAGGAGGACAAACGTCATCGCTATTGGGCTGTTTAGGACTGCGAACCGCAGCTAGAGATAACGATCGTCCATGGGACTACATTGCCGATGAAATTCACGTCCCATGGTTTGGGTAGTATTTCTTCAACGCAATAACGTGAGACCACGCAACGATGCTCCTCAAATCCCCAGCATCTCTGCGTTTGTCCCTATACTGCACCTGCATCAGTTCGGCCGCCGAAGCATATATCGCCACTGAATTGGGGTTTTGAAGAGTGAAGCATAGTGAACAATACAGCTTCTCGGCGTTCCTCTCGAGGGTAAACGCAACAGCCACATAATGAGAAAGCCGGTAAGCTCCTGAATAACCCAACTACTGGTAGCTCGAAGAAACCGGTTCGCGTAGCCGGTAGCCCTTCCAGAACCGAAAGCGTACTGTGAGCGCCCCAGTTTGGAGTACGTGCGCTCCGTGAAGTTTCGTATGTGATATAAAATAAATGTGCCACTCACACAGTTCGACATGCTACGCGCAGCACTGTTATTCGGCTTCCACAAGCTCTTCTTTCCTGATCAGCAATATATATAGGTACCAAGACTAGACCTGCCGCTCTGTGGCGCGTTGCTCTTTCGACTCCGCACCGCGGTGTCTTGAGTGACGGCAGAAAGTGTCACCAGAATTTCGTTTGGTTCCTATACAGCCGCTGCACCGTTATTTTTCCCGTCCCGTCGAAGTGAGGATACGCAAAATCGAGGATAAATGGTCTTTTGGTGCTCGCCCGCGGAAAAAGGATTGCAACGTTTTTCTGGATGGGCGAGGACGAGGTTTTGCTGTACCGAGGAGGGGTTGCGCCATACCTCCCTGTCTGCATTCCAGAGTATGTTTCGTGGACCGACGCCCGTCTGTTGTCCAGTCCTTCGTTGGAGATGCCTCAGGAACGTTTATCTTTTACTACATGGAAACATCACAACAGATTGCCAACTGAAGTAAGGAAGCAATCCAGCTGAGAACAAGGTGGAGTTGCCTGCCACCCTCACCTTCGGAGTCTCCGATGTCTCCCGCATTTCGGTCGCCCTCTCGTTCTCTAGATTTTCTGTCCAGTGCGCGTCTCCCTCAAGGATTACTTGTTCCCATGTGCCGTGTGAAATCTTGCTTTGGGGCATCTAGACCTGTTTAGAACATTGTGTCGTTTTCGAGTTCGATGCATTTTGGCTATTGATGTTTTGTCTATGGGGTAGTAGACTCTGCTTGCCGCCACGCGTTCCGCAAGTTTTCCCTCTCGCAACCTGCTTGGCCATCGGCCGTTAGAAACCTGTTGGCAACGGGGATAAGCGAATAAATCTCTCGAGTTACTGACGGTCAGCATTGCTACATACGTTGTTTGCGTGGAGTGTCCGCAGTCGTTTGTTTTTTTTTTGCTTTTCAACGCCGTTCTTCGGTAACTTCGACTGCCCGGGTGGCTGTGCCACTTTTTCGATGCGTGTTTCGTCCTGGTCCCCATCGATGAAATCCTCAGTGTACGACCCCAGCCACGCTTCGCGAGCGAATCTACTGAGCTGTGTGAAATTTTGTTCCGGCAGGAAGCTCCACGGCACTTGCCGAGTTTTTTGGCACATGAGTGCAGTGTAGTCGCCCCGCCTTTCTTAAGGAAAGCTGTAGCGCAGCTGAGAAGCGGGAGTACGACGTATTCTTCCATCGTGGCGTTCTAGACAGGGCCGGCTCCTCTAGTGTGCTAGCTGGTTCTCTGTTGCCGTAACCTCCCACAAGGCTGTTCTGCTCGGTCACACTAGGCGATTATTCATCTACGTCTGGTGTTGGTTTTGTGGAACTCTACTGCGCCCACGTAACTGAATCCTATCTGCCGTCACCATGGCATGCGACCGTTTCGCCGCTACGTTGCCTTCCCAACCTCGGGGTCTGTGTTGTCGTCGTGGAAGAAATGCACTTTCGTTTTTTGCTCTATTTTGTTTTACCATTGGCATTCTCGGGTGTCAAGGGCCGAGCTCAGTCTCTTGGGTTGTTTCGGCTTCCGACGGATCGGCGGAGGGTAGCCAAGGGTCATCCAATATGGGAGGTTCTGATGCTCAAGGCGGAGGGTTTAGTTTGGCCTCCCTTTTGAGTATGGCACCTAACAGTGAGACACTTCAACAGATTCTCGGTGACTTTGGTAAGCAAGCGGCGGATTTTCTGAAGAGTAGCAACGTCCTCCAGAATTTCGACATGGCGCATCTCCAGGATAATTTGGAACGCATAACTACACTGCTGGGGATGAAACCCGACCTCCGAAAAGTCATCGTGACAAGTCGCCGCCAACTGGAAGTCCTTTACATGCCGATTTATACGTTTACACAGGAACGTGCCCTTGAAAGGAATCCGGAGGCTGACGACAGTGCCCTTTGTGTCGTCTTGCAAGATCCACACATGGCCAGGTACGCGTTTTTCAGAGTGTCATGCTGGTGGGTTATTCGCGGCAGTCGATGTGTTCAGACGGCACTGGATGCAAGAGAACTTCCGGATGTCTCGTGAATGTAGTGGCTATAGGGACGCGTGACAGATTTATTCAAGTTTCAGGCCGTCTGAGGAATTAGTTTCGAGTGGCATCGCTAACTGCGAACTCTCCCCCTGCTGAGAGAGTTTCTCGGTGTATGCTGCAGCCGCCCCCTTCGTCGTTTTGTATACGATGGAGCTCGGCCGCGTAATCGTTTACGTTCTCGGCGCACATAGGTGTTCTCGAGGTGTAACCGTTCCCTGTAAACGGCGCTTTGTCGTACTGTTGTAACGTACCGTCTGCATAACGGACAACGGGACAGGCAGGAAGCTTACCCGTCCGTATGACGCGATGGCTTTGAGGTAAAGTGCGTTCTGTTTTCACGGCCAATCTCGGCCGTGTTTCTTCGCATGCCTTGAACAGGTTCGTTGCACAGTACGCGGATTCGGAGCCCTCGCGGACTATGTCAACAGCACCAAAGCAACTGGATAGTTTCGTGCAGCAAATTCAAGACCTTCGAAAATATGTACTCACGGACGGACCGGTTGTTTTTTCTCTCATTTCTCGACTCGACGCGGTCGTGGCCGCTTTCATGCAGTACACTCAGACGATGTTCTCTTCGGTCGCCCGCTACATAAGTTTGACTGACCGCTTTGCAAAGAATAAAAGAGCGCTCTTCTTCTTCGGAAAGTACACGCTTCCCAAACTGCTGGAGGTTCTGTTCATCCTTAATAACATCGAGGCGCAACTACTGAGAAAGATTCAGTTGCTTGATAATCCGGACGATGTGAAGCGTCTGCGACTTCAACTTCGTGGCCTGGTGACGAAAACCAACGAAGCCGTCGCCAGTCTTTATGATTTGTCTAAGGGCTGCCTTATTGGATGCTCCGCGTCATTTCAGATCGAGTATGCGGACTGCTTGAAACGTTATGAAGAAGGAGAGCGAGTTGAAACTGCTTTCCGCCGATTTACTTCCACTCCACCTCATGAGGGTATGACTCTTCCGTCTTCAGCAGCGGCCACTGGGGAGATAAATGTCGCGTTGCCTGCTGACGCGCTTGATGCGTCTCAGTACTTGAGAGTCATTCAAGATAAGGCCCGGGAAGAACAGCAGCAGAAGCGACGCGAACCGGTCAGGAAGCCAGATGGGGCTGCGTTTGGTGTCGATTCTGAAGGTGCGACTCTTGGTGCCGGACTTGCGCTTGAAGAAGTGGCTACAACTGTTTCTACAGTGACGACTGCCGCCACAAATGGTCCCGTAGATGATGAGTCGGGTCGTGCTGCTGCTCGTGACTTGCTCAACTCGTACTAACGGATTATTGAAGGGGAGCTGTGTTGTGTGTTTTGTTCGATTAAGTGGGTTCGATTGAGTAATTTAGAGTGGTGCGTGGTGGCCAAGAGCTGTTTTCCTTGACGCCTCACAAAATCAAGGCCATGTTTCGAAGCATAGCCGATCAATGATGAACAGAGAATAAGGCAGCAAAGAACGCGGAGCGTTTCTTAGGGGCGATATTCTGATGTGACGTTTACCCGACCGAAAGCGTTTCTTGGATTTCACAAGAGTGGGGACAATTATTCCAGACACTTATTCGCAGCGTTGCTGTTCAAAACAGTGTTGGATGGACTGCTGGCCTCCGCGTAAACCTAGGTGAAGCTAAGGGCAGCCATTGTGGGCGGATGGTGTACAGTTTCAGTACCACGCTATCGTGCCATTCGCGCGGTACGGGTTCGTGTGGTATGGTAGACACAACGAGGCGTAGTCAATCGCGCGCGAGTGTGTGCAGGTGCCGCCTTTTATTGTACCACTTCTTCGCCGTACTTGATTAAATACGTGCATGGACGACGTCGTGGAGATGGTTGGCCATGTATTTTTAACACCGTTCAACACCCGATTTGTTTGTATCCAGCATTGCAACGTGTGATGAGAGGGCGACTCCGCTGAAGCTGTATGGTGGTCTGAATGAAGCCCCATCACCCATAGAATTCTTGTGGCCGGTGGAGGCGGAACCTTGCTGCTGCTCTATTACCGTTACGCGTTTGCGGTTGCGCCAAGGGGACGGAGTTGCTTTTGCTTGTCGTTTGGACATGCTCCGTCGTGGTGTGGTGGGTCCCAAGTGCCTGCTATCTAGCCATTTGTTCGTGCGAACGGACTGGTGCTGTCCGTCGTGTGGTGAGCTAGGCCCTACTGCTAAAGACCGTAAAAGCGAATGAGCTCGTTATCGTCGTACACGATCACTGTTGAGGAATGACGTAAGTGGCATCTTCAGTGGGGATATGCAGTACTTCGGCATTGTTGTGCTGAGGTAGCGCCGATAGTGACAAGCCTTTACCAAGTGACTGCACACGTTGGTGGTAGACGTTCTCTGTGGTGTGCTTTCGTCGGGACGTAGGGCGCCACCACTGGCGACGGATAAGTATGACCGGTGATTTCCGTGGTGCAATACCAAAAGAACGCGTATTTCATTTTTATGCAGGGGACAGAGGATGGGAAACTGCAATTAAAGTAACAGACAATCCCTTTACAAAATATAATTACACGTCAATGAACTTCTTTGTGGCGTTGCTCGCCATCTGTGCGTCCAGTTACCCAAGTTCGTTGGTCCGACGCAAGCATGCTGTAGAGATGCTTTCGCATGTACAATTTAACACTTTTTTGGTAGCAGCCGCGAACGTACTCGAGTAATGGTATTGTAGCCGCAAGTAAGACGCGCTGCCGAAATATACGGGGAACGAGTACTCGAGTGCTAGGACAAGCCTCTCAAGAACCTAGGTGGTGTGCAATGGCTTACGTCTAAACGGCACTCCGTGTAGTTCGTGTGCGTATGTTGCAGTAAACGACACACTACAGGTCTAATTGAATGTCTGCTAGCCCCGAACTCGTTCACAGCGATCAACGACGTGGAGAAATGCAGCCAGGTTTGCCTAGAGGGGCTCTACGTCGGGACCATGTCACAACGCGTGTACGTTCCGCCTTGGTAATGTTGCAGATAGGTGAAAAAGCCTGTGATGATGCGGTAGCTAGGCAGTTTGTGGACTGGGAACGGGGGAAGTACCGAAGTCAGTCTTCTGCAGAAATCCACCTCGCCCTGGTGGCCGTGTCGCTCTTCGCCACTATTTACCCGAGGTGGACGCTCTCCTCGGTGTGTAAGCATGCGGAATTCGATAAGGTTTTGCCCCGGGACTATGTAAAACGATACAGAAATAATATTGAAACGTGGACGTGTCCCTTTACACAACTAGAGGAGTCCAAACGGGGGTATGGGTCAAATTGCAGAAGTGAGAGGTGTGAATCACCGCCATTTTCACATCCCATCTTTCAAGCGTACGAAAGGTGAAACACGACAATTATTTTTCGAAGCTAGCGCTGGTGCGAAATGTTCCAACGTGGAGCCTTTGAGCTTCAGGCAAGAAGTTGGGTATCTCAAATCTGTGCCCATACCCCATCGTGCATTAATAACAACTGATATGTGGGCCCCCTCACCGCCGCAGTCGAGGCCCAAGCCAGAAAAGTACCTTCAGCAGCGGAGTCCTTGTATCGGGTGGAAGAAGTGAGTGTCTCTAGAAGCAGCTTGTGTTTCTCCCGTTCTCTCAAAATGCCAGGTTGTGGATTCCGATGCGTTTCTGGATGTCTGACAACAGTGATTAAGAGGAGGCGGTTTGTTTCGATTCAGGAGGGGTATTAGTTATTAAACAGCCCCGAAAAGGAGTATTCAATATGCGACTGACCAGCATGCGTCACAGAGTGGTGTAGCGCTATAATGTGGCTCAGGTCATATCGGCGGGATCATGTGTCCTCACCTCGCGTACTCTAGGCCTTTACGTAGCGTAGTCCCGTTCGCCTGTTTGGACGGTCTTGTCTCCACTTGTACGAAGGACTAACGAATGCCTACATCCACGTGATCTAGAATGAGTTCAGCTTTTTGTCGGGGGGTGGGCAGCAGGCTGCGAGATGTTTTTTACTGCCTGACTGGCCCGCATTTGTGATTCCTTGCGGGCGCTGATCTGGAAATCAGTTCTTCTGCGAAGAGTGGTCTCTGAAAAAAGCAGTTTTTTCCCGAGTGACGGACAAGCAACAACACTACCTGGAGCACCGGGGCGCGATGCTGACGCACATTAATTCTAGTTCAGGAGCAATCTGCGTTTCCCCCCTTTCTGCAAATGCCGCGCGATGGCGGTGGGCAAGACCGTTAATCGAAGGGGCGCTTCCACCCGCTCGTGGAGGGCACACTGCAACACTAGTGTACGACCGGTTGTTCGTGTTTGGTGGCCACAGGTATGGGGGAGCGAAGGAAGGCTTTGTTTACTACAATGATCTTCACGTTCTTCATCTGAAGAAAAGCCAGTGGCTTGACTTGCCCAGGCACCGCGGGACAGCTCCCCTTCCACGATATGGCCATTCAGCAGTTCTTGTTGGTAGGCGTATCATCATTTTTGGTGGAAAGGGTGACAGAGACCGATATTTTTCTGATCTCCATGCGCTGGATACGGAGACGCTCACGTGGTACCAGGGTCCCAAAGGCCAACCAGGTTGTCCATCCCCTCGCTTCGGTCACTCTTGTAACCTCGACGGTCCCTCCTTGTACATATTTGGTGGCGTACGTGAAAAAGAGTTGAGAAATGATTTACACTGCATGAACCTCCAGGACATGACCTGGAGCCAACCCGAAACGAACGGAACGCCACCTTGTCCGCGATACGGTCATGCGAGTCTGGTTGTCGGGCGACAGCTCATTGTTTGCGGTGGAATGCACCGAGTCCAAGTAAGTCATGTTCCCTTTGAAGGGAAGCACCAAAGCCTCATATGCCCATAAGTAGACTGACATTCTGTTCAGGAGTATCAGAGTAACCCACATGTGTGCACACAGCAGAAGGGGTAGAGTCGCTACCGTGACGATCGTTCACGAGCTTCGAGTCACTGTGAGTCAGAGCGCTCCAACTGTCAGTGGTACGGCTCACGGATTTCATCAGAACAACGGACTACGAGTCAACTTCACCCTGTTCCTACGCTGATTTCTCTAAGCATGTACTACTACATCGTCAGTCTCTTCATCTGACGATGGGGTACACAGATGTCTGTCACCTTCGCGTTGCCCCCCCATCCACTGCCTTCCCACTCACATATGCTGATACATGCTGAAATACATACACACTGACCATGTTTAGCATGGAAACCCGCACTGCCCCCACCAGTGTACGGGACTGGTCTGACTACTGAATGTACACTATCCAGAAATCATCTGTTGGGAGCAACTCGGCATCCGGTCTGTGTTTCGACCACACAAGAATCTCAGTATGGCAGATACGCGTGCGTCATCGAACAGCCGACGTTGACTACACCCGATCATGTAGTGCTCTACCGTGGTCACGATCGTCTTGGTGGTGTCTCTGCGTCTCCATGTCAACCACTCGGCCTTGATTGTCTCAGAGCATCTTGAAAGAACACGAGTGCGCCTTGCCACAAGTCTCCGAAGGGAGTGTTTTTCGAGATTCCAACGTCGGAAATTCCATTTACCCTTTACCGTGGGAGTTCGCTTACAGACAGATATTCTCTTTAGCTACAACCCAGGTATGTAGTCGTAAGGTGTTTTACATGAAGTGGCCAAATCGAATGTTTGTTTGTCGTCCTGCTACACTAAAACAGCTTTGTCCGGCAGAACGCGATGCCTTGCTGGAGAAGGTTGAGCTCAAGGACTGGTACCTTATTGACCTCGCCGTCTTGGATATGATGACTTTCACGTGGTATCGCGTCCGCACGCATGGCAACCCTCCTGCTCCACGATTTGGACACACGATGGCTGCTTTGAACGGCGATCTCGTCGTTTTCGGTGGCTGGGCTGGAGCTCATGTCCACTACGGCATGATTGCAAAACACATCTACCGTTCTCAAGAAGTAGGCCAAGATGACAACCAAGTGCACGATCTGCCGCAGACGCTGTTGTCCTGTTTCCGTACTGCAACCATGACATGGGAAACCTGCTCATCGTTTGGCAACGCACCGAAAGCGCGATACGGACATAGCTGCACTCGGGTCGGGTCTAAGTTAATCATTTTCGGCGGCTGGGATACGTCTATTGCTCTCAATGACGTAGTGGTTCTTTGTGACTTGAAGGAGGAGCATTTCAATGACCTGCCAGGGTGCGAAGCAGACACACCAGTGGCACCAGATTGCCTGACTGGTACTGGCTCGTAAACTACTGTCAGCAAACTCTGTTCCACCACATCCTCTTCCCGGTGACAGAGGCCTCTCACACATCTGCCCCCTAAAGAAAACAGTCTCTAGTGGAATACAGGCATCGGTTTCAGTGGAATCCGCAGTCTGCAAGGGAAATTTGACGCCGCAGGAATGAGGAGAGAGTTAGTCTACACAATTTGCCGTGTTGTGAACAAATAATCCACGGGCTTCCCTTGCACCGGTCGTGCCCATTTGCCCATTTATCACGAGCACTCCGTCAACTGATAAAGAGTGTCTCATGGGAAGGAAAGCAGAACCGCACAAAAATAGGCATGCTTCGGTTCCGATGAATGATAGCTCCTGAAACTGACCCTATTGATCAGCTAACATCTGCTTATAGCCGAACTTCCAGGACAGCCCAGATATGGTAAGCAAAAAAATATGTTTTCATGCGCAGAGGAAACCTTAGTAAGAAGAACGGGGGAACGAGGCGGAGCAGCTGCAAGGGTTCAGCTGAACAGTCTATTTGACGATCTAGTGGGGCCAAAAACGGTGACACCGAACTTTGGGATGTATGGACCTTCGTGCCAAAAGTAGACAGTCACGGAAACGCCACAAGTCTAAATAGAGGATGGACACACACGTTTGGGGCAAACTGCGAGGCAGAAACAGAGGAGCAACACAAGGAGGGGTGCTGGAATCCATCGCATCCTGTATTTTATCTGCAACGCCAGGTGTCCTTCCTGATGTTGGCTTTGCACTATTGGGTTCTCAGTACTCACTACTACTTTACATCACTCCCCAAGCCGCAGAAGTCTAAACAGAGGAACACACGACTTCCCTGTTTTGAGGAACATGCGGCGGTATACGCAGTGGTAACCTGATGACTCTACGCGTGGTGTGTTTCTTGTCACGCAGTGTGCGTGCGAATGTCCATCTGCGGTGCACGCGGCAGATGACGACACTCAGCGCAAGAAATTGATTCCCCCACTGAAAAGGTTTATGATTATTGGTGGGGAAGTAGGGGGATAAATCAGCATATTGCTCTCGACTTCTGGTGACCGTCCGTGTGGGCTGTTTATCGAAAGGTTCTAAGTCGGGGCGTCTCGATTCTTTCGCCCACTCTCTACCTCCTCCACCACAGCAGCCCGCATAAAACAAACTGAATGGCAGATGAAGAATTCATATTAAGAAAAATCTATGCAATTCCGCATGACAATGACGACGACTAAAGGGAAAATTTACAAGCCGAAATCGAAAAACGACGACGGCGGCAGGATTCGAACCTGCGCAGGCAGAGCCTAATGGATTTCGAGTCCATCTCCTTAACCACTCGGACACACCGCCTGACATAAGAATCCAGCCTGTTCCACACAATTTCGCTCATTCACGGGTTTATTTACTAGTTGAACGGTGGAGGCAATAGACGATTGAACGTGCAGAAAGACTCATATAAACAGAAATGTATAGATAACACTACCGTTCGATAATTTGGGTGATCATGCAGTGCCAGATGATTCAATCGTTTAGATACCGTTGCCAGAAGAGGAATGACTCGCCTAGCGCTTAATCCACGGACCTGGGGATTTCGCAAGGCTTGAATCTTGTTCAACAGCTTAGATCTTGAACGCCAGCAGCAACGAGAATGGGTGCAAAAGCATCGCCTGTCTTCAGTTGGCGACGATTTTTTGCTTGTAATGGATAATGTTTCATCGGCTGCGAGTCAGCAGCTAGAAAAATTATGTGGCCGTTCTCACACAAGTGTGGAAACCAGGAGCGGCCAGTTGACTTCAGTCACTCAAATGGTCTGTCACATACATACGGGATCCGTGGAACACTTCTGCACAGATGTGTTTTTTTTTCTTCAGTGCTCCCTACAAACAGTGGTTCCCTTCCACCTGATTTTCTCCAGGTGGGACCGTAGGCATCGTCACTGAAGTGAACGCAGACGTGTATGCAGACATTTCTTCTCCACAGCTACGAATCCATGTTTCAGCAAGAACCCGTGGGAGCATTGAGGTGGCAGTAGAGACAGAAATAAGCTGATGACACAAAAGCATTTTCTTGCAGAATGGTAGTCATGTCGCAGCGATGCCTTTCGAACAAAAAGACGCGATGCTGATTATAAGTCACCTTTGACCAATACTATATTTTTTCTCCCTGGCCGCTTAGAGGAAACTACGCCTCTATTGTAAATTTGAACATCGTTTTTTGTGCTACCATTTATATCTACCCCCCAAAGCTGCTTAATAGTACTATGGTAAGAGATGGCATTTGTTTCGACAGAACCCCGTAAGTCAGCCAGTAGACCCTCGATTGATTCATAACGTATGGCTGTAAATCTTGGAAAACGACTAGTTAATCGGATGCCCCCCATACATCAGTAATCAAAACCCAATGTGTGGGTTCCCGTGGGAGGCTAATCACGGGTCAGCCTGTCCATCCGGACTAATGTACACCAGTGTGCCCACTGCATTGCTTGGAGAAACGCGGAGTGGTGTAGCTGTTCAAAATGTATAATTTCTTAGTTTGTCTGGTGTCCAGAAAAACCAAGGGATCTACTAAGACGGGCGACAGATCAACATAGCTTCCCTGTATAGGGTTGTCAATCAACAACTCGAAAATATTGAAAAGAGTAAAGTTTCTTCGAACTCGACTTTATCAAGCCCCAATCAACATAGCACATCCTTCCAATTGTTTTTCGACATACGTGACAAGTTCTAAGCTGTAGTCTCCCAGGGGAACAAGCACACTTACACCTTCAGACAGACATCATGGAATGGACAAACACGAGAGACCAACTGTCTACGTCGACAGAATCTATGCCTCTCTTGCAACAACTCAAAATCCTGCACTTCAAAGACTGCAAACAGGACAGGAAAGTTGCTTTAATCTGGCAATGTCTCTGACTTCGAAAAAAATATACAGGGATCCTTGCTGCCGGATGACTACTAGGTTTGCCTTTTCAAATGCTCTCATCCGTGACGGCTTCAGAGGCAATCACTAGGAGAGCCCGGCAAACAACGCCGGAAAACAAATATAGTCTCTGGGAAAAAAAGGAAAGTCCTCTCAGAAATCCTGCAGGATCCAGCAGGAGCTTGCGTTCCCGCATGGCCTGTTCCCGCGCACAACTCTCAGACACCCTACCCAAAACGCTTTTCTCCATTCATCTCACAGCCATCATGAATTAACAGAGGCCTTCAAAATACTCATAAGATATGGATCCTCTACTTTTCCCTCTTATGCAGACACACTAACACGATTTCGTGCGGAGCGTTCCACCCTTCTGAACAGTCCGCCGTCTCCCTGCTCCGACGTCGTCCAGAGATATTTTTCAATTCGAACCAAGAAACAATTCCACTAAATATGTGATAACGGGATGCATATCCCCATGTATCCCCAGCGGCCGATTTTGCCTCGGCAAGCCGGGAAAAGGTAATTATTTTGCTTCTTTAACAGTTCCTTTACCGGAAAGATGACATGGCAGTGTTCAAACGTTTCACATGCTTCCAGAAAACCCTCATTCTTCTTGCCAAAGACACCATTGACAGCTTTTCAACGAACTCGATCCTGTTATCCCAGCACTGTTTCATCCTGAAAGCTGTCCCTGGCCGGTACTCAGCCACCTTGTACACTCGACAGCAACGACTTTCTGTAGCTCAGGCACTACGCATTATGTCCGTTTTCTTCATTGAACAGCAGCTTTTGGAGGAAAAGAACTGCGCCAGCCCTGTGCACTCATTGAGGTTCAAATATCACTGCTAGTTCTTGTGGTAACGTCGCCGAGGCTCCTGCTAGCGAAATGCCCCTTTCAAGTCCATGTAGTTCCATATAGTCACGATTTTAGGCTGTAATTGCAAGGCGTCATATCTCTAAGCGACATTTTCAATAGGACCGCTGATTGTACTTGTGCTCTGTGTGCTGTCGAGAAGGCTGGGACTGGCGGAATCGGACTTGCACTTCTCGTCCTTCTCTGGTTCATGCCCTAGGGCCGCAGCCATATAACAGAGGGCGGCGAAAACCCCCCGGAGCGCCTTCAATTCTGCTCGTTTTGGAGGTGGAGGGCCGCTGCATTCCTCCGCATCTTTCTCTGCCTTCTCGCTTTGTCCTTCTGTACTCACTCTAGCGGTCTCTGCTGAATCTGCACACTCGCCAGCCCTACTCTCTTTTCTTCTTCTCCGTCTCTTTCTCATCCTACCACTTCCCCCAGGTCGCTGCGCGTCCTTCTCCTCCACATCGATCGTCTCTCTGTGAAACCGTCTTCTCTCCTCTACCTCATGACGATCTTTCTTCGTGCTTTCTCCTGTGCCTCCCCGAACAGCCGCTACCAACTCCTGCCGGCCAACTAGCTGCAAGCCTCTCCCACCATTTCCGCCCGCGCAGAGACGAACGCGGAAAGGCCCCGAAGCGACTGACGCCGAATCCGGAGGAGAGGAAGAACAAGAACACCGTGGGGAGGAGTAGGAATCTGAAGAGTTACAAGGCAGGAGGGGCCACTGGAAAGGGGCCGCATACGAAGAAGACATTCGAGAAGAGCAGCCGCGCGGAGAACAGACGGGAGCCGGAGAGGAAAGAGAGGGAGAAGAGCATATGAGGGGAGAGCTAGATGATACGAGTTGCTTTCGGGGGGCGCAAAGGAGACCCTTATTGCTCGCCTCACTTCCATACATTCGAGCTACGGCGCTATGGAGAGATTCAAGTTGCCGCAGAGAAAGTACGGGGAGAGGTGTCACGATGGTTTGCTGAAAGAAGGCTTCGTTGCTCTCCTCCCGTTCGTTCTGTTCGGCTATTCTTTTCTTTCTTCCACTCCTACTGACTCTACACTCCGTCCCAATCCCCGTGAAACATGCCCTCTCTTGGCGGCGACGATCTTTTGCTGGCACTTCGATACTATCTGAGCACTGATCTGCCGGCCCCGGTGCCTTGCTCTTCGGGTGTCTGCCCGCCGACTTCTCTCGCGCCTCTTGGTTCGCTCTTTCTTGCTTTATGTGTCCTTTTGCACCAGGCATCGAGTTAAAACACGAGCGACTTTGGGTCTTCATGAAGGCGGCAAACGGCAGGAGTCCTTGGAAAACGCCAGACTTATCGTACACGTGATAGGCGGGGAGAAGGAGATGCTCTTGATTCAAGTCGTAGAGAGCCTGAACCATGACAACCGCCCCGTTCTGCTGCAGACGTGGACAAGTGAATGCAGACGCGTTTCCCGCTTCCTCTCTATTTTTCGGGTTCCTGCGCCCTCGTGGATGTTCTCGCTCCCCTCTCGCTTCTCCGGTGGTTCCTGACCATTCCTTTCTTCTTTCGTGCTTTTGCTCTCTTTTCGCTTCGCACTCTCCGGCCTCTCTCTCCCCCTCACCCTCCTCTTTGCTCTGCTCCTCCAGCTGCTTCTCTTGTACTCGACGTATTTCTCCGAGAAACTTTTCGCTTTGTTCCGTGTCCCCTCCCGTCTCTTCTGCTGGACCTTCCTGTTCCCTCTCTCCTTGATTCCGCAGGGAAGAACTAGACTGGCCAGCCACAAACGTAGCCAAAGAAGGCAGATCCGGAGTAGCGACGTGTTTTGACATTCCATCTTCCCCTGTTCGGTCCTCCTTCCTCTCGAGTCTCTCTACACTTGCCGCAACGTCCTCCGGTAGAAGCGTGCACGGCAGTGGCAAGGTGACAGAAAGAAAAAACTGGCAACCGACGTCTCGAACTCCTTCCCTTGATACACTCTGGTGAAGCGGGGATGACACACCGGAAGGTGAACAAGGTGACACACGAGCGGAAGGACAAAATGACGGATGAGAGAAAGGAACAAGAGACGAGTAAGGGGATAGAGCAGCCGGTAAGGAAGATCCAGCGGAAGGCAAAGAAGACAGAGTCGGAAGTGGAGAAGAGGAAGAAAATGCCTTCCCTTTTGTCTTTGGCCGCACTCTACCCGGTAAGAAACGTCTCGAAGACACATAGTTGCTTTCTTTTTCCTCGTCTCTATGTCTCTCAGATCCTCGCGATGGGAAATCCGGACATTTTCGACGACCCTTCTCCTGTCGTTGACCTTCCTCTTTCCAGTGTCTGCCCTCTCGCTTGTGCGCTTCTTCGCTTCCATGAGTGAAACTGTTTCGGTCCAAAACCCATTCAGCGGAGTCGATACCTGAGACCTTTTCCCTTTCTTCATTCTCCCTCTCCGCCTTCTCTTCACGGTTCCTCACTGGGTTATCCATAGTGTCTCTCTTCTTGTGAGCGTTTGAGAGACTCGGAAGGCACTTGCCTTTCCCCTTCGTTTCGGCAAGAGGTCTCTGAGACGGATATACCGCCAACGACGGTCTTCTCGGTGTATTCTCTGCCTCGTTCTCTCCTTGTTGCCGCACACAAGGAAACGTTCCCGCCGATTCGTGTGAAGTTTCGAATGCTACGTCAACCTCTTCCATTTGCTCATGGAGAAACACCTCTCGTGCATCAGCTTGGGCCGGAACGGAGTCGGTCAAGGAACAGCAAAGACGCGGAGGAGTCC
>AVCM01000515.1:0-18810 GCA_000447165.1 Hammondia hammondi
ATATATATATATATGTAGGGAGTGTAGTTCTTCAGTGACTCGTGTCGCCTCTGTGTGTGATCCCTCAGCCAAGATGAAGATCCGGCGGTTGGTCGAGAAGCTTCTAAAGAAGCTGGTAAGGAAGCAAGCACACGAGATCAGGCCACTTCATTCGTCGATTAGGACCGGGCAGAATTCTGTGTATCATTGTCTGAAGAGACACCTTTGCGTGTGTCCAGAGGAGCCATTATTGACGCTGCGGTGGCGACATCAGGTTTGGCAGGCAATCTACGATTCCATTTAGAAGCGAGTGCTTCCAAGACTACCCCTTTTTGTGTGTCTTACTCGGGCTTGTTTGTCGCATTCTTGGGCTTTCCGGAAGTTCGGGTGACCTGGAAAGGCTTTCATGGTGCTTCATCTCCTTCTGGCCTTGCCTGATCAGTGACTTAGGCTACCTTCTCACTGAGTCTCCCTGATATGCGCATTTGTGTCGTCCCCCACCCCGCTTCTGGTTGCTGTTTCTTGTTTCATTGGTGGTTTACGCTTTCCGTTTTTCTCTGGCGTGCCTGTTTCGCTTTCTTCCTTCCTTGCACACTATGTTCCCTTCGTGGTTCTTTTCCGCGCACTTCGTTCCGCCTGTTTTTGCGCGCTTCACCCTTATTTCTGTTTCCTGTGTCTTCGAGAGCTGTCCAGATACGCGGCACTTGATAGGCACTTCTCGAAGTGCATGAGGAAAAACACATGAGGAGTTTCGATTGATTTCTGCCTGACCCGTCTTTCCCTCTTGCCTTTGATGGCGCTTGCAGGGCGAAGCTGCAGTGAAAGAAGCCTTTCCATCGGAGCATCTGCCCCTCTTGCGCCACCTTCAAAAGAGCGTTCGCAAACAGCAGCTCCGAGAACTTCTCGTCAATAAGGCTCTAGTAAGGATCCTCGTTCGCTTGATTCTTTGCCCTGTGTTCTGGAACCTGTGAAGGTATGACGTTGACTGCTGTCTTGCTGCGACTGTTTATTCCTCGGGGGCAGCAGAAAGGTAGTTGTGCATATTCGGTCATTCCTGACACAGAAAGAGGCACTGCCGCGATGAGGCTGTAGGAGTCTCTTCGCGCACTCAACCGATTCAGTGTTCACATGGATTGAATGCACCGCCGGCGCTTGTCTCATGCGACACGACCCGCTGGGGTAGGTGACGACGGTCTGCAAGGTTTCGGGAAGCTTCTCAGACATTGCAAGGGAACCGGATCTAGCTTTACTGTTTCATCTGTGAAGCGACTTTGAGTTTCCTTCATCACCACCTACGAATTTGTGAGAAGCGAGTTCGCGACAGGCTTTCTCTCTTTTGTTGCTTCTGCAGTTGTGCCTCCTTCCCATACATCGGCAAGCCGACTCGAGGGTACGGCCGAGTCACAGTGCGTCTCGCTGTGAGCGTGTTTCATTGTAAAGCTGCGTCATCGTGCTTTGGTTGTTAAACATTTTGTAAAGCGGTTGCGAAATTTCATTCTACAGCAAGAAGGCCTGTCGTGGGATGAACTTGTCTTCAAGCCTGGCGACGACGGTGAGGCTGAAAACAAAAGTGCAGGACGAAGACGAGGCAAGAAAGAGAACGACGCGTTTTCGAAGATGATGGAAGAGGATGACGAAGATGACGAAGACGATGAGGTACGGACAGTCCAGCGAAAGACAAGCGTGCACACGGACCTTGTGACTTGAAGCGGAATAGAGAGCAGCGGATGCGGTAGTTCCTGATCAGGGTTTTCTTTTCTCGTGACTCCTCTGCTTTCGTTTGTCCTTCGCTTCTGGGGATGCGTCTCGGTGTTCTCTTTACTCTCTATGCATCTCCTAGGCTTGTGTTTTGATTCGTCAGGTTCTTTCGCGGTGTCTCCTACTTTCTTGTATGTCTGCCTGTTCTTCGCGTGCCTCCAGCACCGGGTTCATTTAGTAGACCTGGTCTATCACTGTTACTTTGGCGATGTCTCTATTTGAGTTACTAGTTGCAGTTGTGAGGCCGTTGATGAACTGATCTGCTCACCCGTTACTGCTCGAACTTGAGCCTAACCGCTCGTGTCTAGTCTGCGTCTTCTTGTTATTTAATGCGCCTTTCGCCGGCATTGCATGCATGTTCCTCCTTTCGTATACCTCGCTATCTCTCTATAGGACCGACCGTCTGCAGCAAAGAAGGCAGCGGGGAGGAAACGTGGAGCAAATGCGCAGTCGCTGGGAGAAGAGGAAGAAGAGGCCGAGGAGCAGACAGAGAAGAAGGACGGCTCAATGTCGTTTTTTGTAATGACACAGTTGCTTGACGCATTCGAAGAAGAGGATGACAGTGACACAGAGGGAAGGAGAAACAGAAACAGGAAGCGAGTAAGGATAAAAGATACACCAGAGAAAGCACTGAAAGCAGACAAAGGGTGGGCAAGATGAGAGACATGGGAAACAATGAGAAAGGCAGTCTTCTTCTGTCCCGCACTCACAGAGACGGGAACATCCAGGAGTGTTGGTGCCGAGGTAACACCAATTTCTGAAGTCGATCTGTGAATAACATCCATTTCTGAAATTGATGGAGAATGTGTTGACATACCTTGTGTCAGATTGCTGATGCGCAAGCTAGCTGTTGCATGTCTGTGTACCGTCTCGCGAATAGTGTTTCGTGTTCTCTTTTCCAGCTTGATCCGTTCCCTTGCACGTTCGATCGTATGTCTTTCTTTGTCGCCGTTTCTGTCATCTTAGTTGCGCCTCCGTTTCGGCCTCTGCGTTCGTGCTTCCCGCTGTCGGGCCTCGTCTACAAGCACCTCCAGAGGAAACCAGGGTTCTTCGCCCTTTCGGTCGTTTCTGCTTATTTCCTTCAACCGTTTCTCGTCTTGCTTTATCCCTTTTTTTGTCGTGGCTTGTCGTGCTTGGGGTGTTCTCTGTCACCTGCGGTCTTCCTCGTTTCGACATTTCTCTTTTAACACTCCACGTCTTATTCACATTTGCCTCTGTGATGTTCCACAGGACCTTTCCGTCACTTTTTCCCATCTCACCTGTCTTCTGTTGTGTCTCCTGATCATCTCCTTGCCTCCTTCCCTATCTGACGTTTTTTTTCTTTTGCATACCCTTCTGCTCATCGTGTTTCGTTGTCTTCCTCCATCTCTTTTGCTTTCTCACAAGAGGCGGGCGACATCACGTGATCAGGCGACGGAGAGCGATGTGATGCTCCTTGAAGATAACGCAGGAGAACTACCTCTTGACTTCTGTTCGCCCGCTGCTGCCCATCGTGTCATTCTCAATCAGCCCCTGGCGAAACACCGGCGGCGATTGATCACAGAGGTGGAGCGGAAAACGGTTGCGAATTTGACATGGAACGAGGAGGGTCGACTGGTTATTCCTGAGCACGAAGATGAGGAAGATGATAAAGGTGAGGAGCGTGGGAAGGAAGAGAGAACACAAAACAGGTGTTTCAGTATCTTGTCACGGTGAATGGCGTTTCAGCCACTTGTCGTGTTTGTAAACCACATAGGCGAGAGTCCTCTCCCGCGTAACAAGGGAGGGAAACGCATACACGCCGCGATAAGCAGGGAAATTATTGACAAATCAATCTTTGACTTAGCTGAAGCAATAGGATACCACTGGCTGAGACGCGAAGTGGGAAGACGAAGGCAGGAAGAAAGCATAGAGACGCCAGTTGTTTTTGTGTTTTTGTTTATATTTTTAGTGGGTTTCTATCTGCGGGCCCCCTTTCGCAGTGTGCCACGTGCATGTTTTCGACGTCGAGCGTCATATTGTGTCTGTAATTTCATCAGATTGGTAGTCTGTCCGCGTACAAATTTGTACACCGGGGATCATGCAGACGCATGTGTTTCCTGCACGGTGTCGGACCGTATATGTATGTATTTATGTTCACGTTTAGCAAGTCGTACAAAAACACAGCGCCATGCACACGTGTAAAATGCCGCAGACACAACAGCACGAAAGGTCATGCATCAACAGCATAAAGATCATCGATAGGCCATGTACTGTAATTACCACATTGTAAGTGAATTTTGCGCCACCGTCTGTTGCAACTGTGCCTACTCCCAGATCCTGGCTTCACGATAGGCAAGGTGTCGTCTGTGTCGAAGCGATCCGCCGCTCGTCGAGTTGAGGCAAGGAACAAAACTTGCGTAAGCTTTGCAATTGCTTTTCTATTGAGTGAAAGAGGCCTGCCGCAAGGAGAAGACACTGAGACGAGCGGAGAGCACCTGTCCAGTTTGTTCGTTGTCCTTCGTCGGCGTCGTGTCTTTCTCCGTGCATCAATAGCCTTTTCCGAGTGCATGAAACTGCTACAGGTCGCATCCACTACGTTGAGCAAAGGGGCAGAAGACGTGCATCAACCGAGGTTTGCTTTCTATAATGGAATAATGGCCTAGATTCTTTCGGAGTTCGTTCTCTTCTAATGCCATCTGCGGTTTTTTATGTTACCTTTCTCACGGTATTTCTTCCCCCACTCCATACGTGTTCTCGGTTTTCATTGTTTCCCTCCTTCAGTCTACCTCCTTGCTGGCCAAGAACCGGAAGGCAGCAGAGACAGGCGGACAGAGAAAAAATCTGAGCTGTCTGGCGGCTCGGCGAGCGGCGATGAAGTCCGCGAAGAAGGAACGACGAAGAGGACATTTCGTGCAGAAAAGCGGCGATGAATTTAAGGCTAAGAAGGCTCGTGGAGATGTCAAACAGAATAATAAAGTTGAACCTTTCGCGTACATCCGCCTGAACCGGGTGATGCTCAGGGAAAAGCACAGGCCACAAGCTCTACAGGTGAGATTCGAGAAAAGAGGAGGAAACTTGTAAGATGTGTGACATCAGTCGTTACCTGTAGTTGTAGCCATAACATCACTTGATTTGACAAGGGACGGATACTGGCTGCTGTGAGTTTCCCGAGAAAGAAACAAAAGGGTGCTTGCAAGTGAAACTAGCTTACTCTCTACAGATATTTACCGAAAACAGATGCTGCTAGCACAGTTTTACGCATCATCTGGCGCGAGTGCTCGGGAGACGGTGTCGCTCTACAGGAAAGTGTCTGCTTCAACGGATGTAATAGGCATTAAGGACTCAAAAAAAGTTGGCTTTCGATCACCGGCAGGTTTAGTCCTCAATCCTTCCAGTTGATGTCTAGATCGGCAGATTTGGTAAAAAAGAAAAAAGGCCTAGGAAAGGTACGATGTGTATCTCCGCGAGAAAGCATAGAGGTCTCGTGAATACGAGACCCGTCCATATCATGAGCAAACGGCACACACGAAACGCGAAGTGCTAGTGTTAAACTTAGCCCCATTCAAGATCAGAATGCAGTCCGCTGTTCTGAGGCGTCACCCGGGTGCCACGGATGCGTAGGCGCCTTTCCATGATCATGTGCAAAGCTTGTTTTGAAGTCGTTTCTTAGTTGCCTCATGCATATGAATCGCTTCCGTGACGGTATTTCCGGCTCCTGCAGTCTCTGGCGACACTGGTGAAGAAGAAGCGCGGTGGCGATGACAAGGGCAAATCGAAAACCGGCGTACGAAAAACCATGAACAAGGCACGCAAAGGTCGACGATAAACGGTGGATATCCACTGGGATATCGTGTTTTCGGGATGGTTTTCTCTCACGAGTAGCTTTGTGATTATCGTCCGTCGGTGCCTCGTGTGTGTTGTGATGTCCACCTCGTATGCGTTGTTCCATCCCACACCCCATAGGGGGCATTAGGCTTCGTTCCTTTTCACTTTCGTGGTCATTCCTCCATTCTCGACTGCATCGTTGCCACTCGCCCTCAGTTCAGTCTTTTCGGGTGCGATAGGCCTGCTGAGTGGCAGAGGATATTGACGGATGGAAAGCGGTGCTTACAGTTTCTGTTGATGCCAGGAAACGCTTCTTTTGATGATCATGGACGGGTAGCATATATGTGCTCCTTTACAGGACATTGTGGGCTCTGAGCGAGGGGTACCAGTATCTCGACACCTCTAATTCAGACTATTCGTTGAATGTCCGTATTTTGCGCTCCCGCTTGACTGATTCATGAGAGAAGTGAAATGCGAACCACACACGGATTGTTGATGAGGAAATCTGCCAGGGTCGCGCGGTTTAGTGGACGGCCCGTTTGTTGGATTTCACATGATCGAAGATGAACTAGAAACGAAGTGTTGTAGTTAACACAATAGCGAGTAACAAATAGCTAAGGTGAAAGACTGTTAATCTGCCTTCGTATTCCTAGCCATCTCCTCTCGCCACAAAACACGTGTATTGAGCGAGAACCACTCTGTGGCTGTTAGAGCAGATCTGATTTTTTCCTTACACACATTCATTTCGGCGTATAGATAGAAACCCTAGGATATTACCTGTGTCAGTCCTCCTTGTCTCCGAACACGTCACACGACGGTGTGAAAAAGCATACACGGAACACGGACTCACAGTGTTCAAAGGATCCATGTTCGCCTTTACCGAACAAGAGTACACGAATTTCACGTCAGACAGACCATTACCGGGCGTCCACTTCTAAGGTTCTTATGAGTGTCCGCTGAAAAAGGCAGACGTAGCTTCCTTCAGCGGTGTGCCCCATAGAGTGGTTCAGGTAGACGCGGAGGACCGAAGACAAAGAGAAAAAATCTACTAATACAGCCAATCTACAGCCGGTATAACAGGGTCTACGCTACAGGACCACGGCAATCTTCAATTACTAGCCGGAGAAGAATCTGGTGTTTCGTTGGTTGGGACGCTGGAGTGGCCCGGGAAGGAGAGCGCCGGAACGCGTCATTTGCCAAATCCTGCAGTTCCCGTTTCCCGGATGACCCTTCCAGTTGTACGCAAACAACCGCGTCTCCAGTTCTACCGTCTTGCAAAGGGGACTTGCGCTCCTCGTGCCTTGACACTGTGTTTCTCTCCGAGTCTTTGTCATTGTCGGAACTTTCCCCTCCATTAGCGGTAATGTTTTCTTGGGACGCCGAGCGCTTCCTCAACGGCGCTTCACCATGAGACTTTTCTGTATTGTGCAACAGTTCACTACAACCGGCATGCGTGCGCTCTGTCTCATCTCGGCTGAGTTGACTGTCATCGTTTGTGATATATCTCGTCGAGTGCTCTTCGCGCATATTAGTTCTTTCGTCCACCATGTGTAGATTAGCGGTCGCGGTAGATTTTTCCTCTCCTTGCCTTCGGTCTTCCACTCTTATACATGAACCACTCTTACGCGGCACACTGCCGCAGGAAGCTGCGTCTACCTTCTTTTTGAAACTAGTAGGAGAGGAAGAGGCCGAAGGTCGGCTTGAGCAAGAGGCACGAGAGGCAGGAGACGATACCGAGGAAGGAAAAGGAGGCACAGAGGAAAATGGCCTGGCAGATGAGGCATATCTGGTTGCGAGCGCTGTAGGCGCATAGGCGGTTCTGTCACTTCCGTTTTTCTCCGGTCCTCTGTAGTCCCATTTTCTGGCTCCCATACTGCTCTCAACCATTTTGCATTCATCAAACTCTTCCCACCCTGAATAATCAAGAGGACCTCGACAAACCGTGCCCGCTGCTGCGTTGCAAAAACAGAGGCGAGCGGACGTTTTCGTGGCATGCCGCTTCCTCAAATTATTGAGAGCTCGCTTGACTGTTAGACGAAGTGACGAGTTGTAAAAGACCGGCTGGCGATGACGGTGCCGTGGGGTTTCTCTGCTTGTTTTCGTGTGGTCCAGAAAAAGTGTGCTCCCGATGCGTGAGCGAGACGAGGGCGAGAAGACCACCTCCCCATTCTTTGTGCCATTGGGGGAAGAGAAATGGATCGTCGAGTGTACATACACGCAACAGAAGCGCACACACCAACAGCGGTCAAGCGAATGGGCTCGGCGAAGCAACGCGGTCGCTGCTGATGCTCCCGCAGCCACTGCTACTCCCGTAGACTCTGCTAATCGATTTCTGTGTTGCTCGTTCTCGCCGAGGCCGCACAGACGTTCAAGGGATGCGTTGATGACAGCGGATAGCATCCTGGCTCTGTGCGCCATTCAGGACTCCTCGATACAGGTGATCATGGGCAAAGACCTGCCGGAACGATGCAGCTTCACTATCCCTATTATTCCATGCCACGCGTGCTGTTATGCTTTTGGCGAACCACGGATATCATTTACCGTGGCTTAGGGCCACCATTTCACGCTTTGCCTTTTAGCTCGGTTCCCTTCATCGGATACAGAAAGAGTTTGGAAGAGATGGGATTGACAGAGCAGACAATGAAGTACAAAGAGGCTCCCTAGTATCTAATGACCAGTGCGAAGCCAGGGCACTGCATGTCCCAGATTGCCCCGAACTCGTTGAAAATCTTTCGCCAGACTTGGGGACACATTTCGGAGCATCACGGAGAAAACGGGTCCCCCGTGTCAGTGACGTGTCCGATTTCCTCCCAAGCGAGAAAACCATCGATGCGGTTCGGGAAACCGGGCTGTGAGGCCTCTGGACACGCGAGCGTGTCTCTCCCAGACAACGTGTTGAAGGAGAGATGGAACATGTGCACGTGGCTAGAATTCTTGCAGTGCCGCATCTTTTACGAGGGTTCCACCAGGCTTCCCATTGGCATTCTGTCTTCCCCCGTTCATCAACGCTCCCTGTTGATTCTTTTGTCTGTGTTGCTGCTCCGCTTACGCCGATCACGCGACGGTTGCTTGTCGCTGCTGCGCTTGAATCTGTTCTGCCCTCATCACATCCATATTCCGTCTTCCTGTGGTTCCGTTCCACCGACTCTTTCCCACATGGTGGTATGCAGTAAGGGCAATTTTCAGTGTGCCCTTCCCGATACCAGGCATCGGCCACTGTAGCTGTCCCCGACCCCCCGTCACTCGATGGAGGAGATGGCGAGCACGGAAAAATACAAGCTTTTCCCCTAAATCCACCTTTCGCCAAGGAAGATGCATAGAAAGAAGCAGCCGCTGCTTGAGCAGCCGCTGCTTCGGCACTCGTGTGCCCAGAGTTACAGGACTTCCATTTCTGAGCTGATTGCAGCCTAGCGTGCTGGACGCGTCCATCTGCGTGTGTGCTTGAGCCACCATGTGTTATTGTGCCGCCCTTTGGGGCGTCACATTCACTTCCACTGTTTCTGCTAGAATCTTCCTCCCTCTGACTTAAGCCGAAACTGTCCCAAGTCTTTCCGCTAGACAATGTTCGTGAGGCACACGCATGCGCAAATACGTTTGCGAGTTGATGACACGAGCTCAGTCGGTCGCCTTGGCCGCGTGAGAGGTAGAACCTAGATTCAATTCCACAGCTAGTGGACTGCTTAGGGGCTGTTCCTGCTCCACTTAACGCAGTACTACGATGAGAGAGACTACCAGAACTCCGGAAAACTCGGAACGTTCGAGGGAGCCGAGAGTATAGAAAAGATTGATGTGACTGAGGAGTGTAGGGACAGGCGGCGCGCCCTATCGTGGCGGAACAAAACCACGATCTCATCTCTTCCCCCTCTCCTTTCTGGGTTGTCGGAATAGGATTAGCGGGAATTGCAAGTGAAACATGATTGAACCCTTCTACCTCTCTAGAGAGTAGAGAGCTGCTTGTGTGTCCCTCTCGAAGTTCACGTTCCACCAGAGAAGGACCAGTAGATGCTCTCAGTGGCGGCTCTCCGGAAAAATCAGTGGCGTCTCTCGCTTTGTTCGGGACAGCCTCCGCTGACAGCAGTAAAGGGGCCCCCATTCTGACACAGCCTCCTTCTTTCTGTATCTCTAACTCTTTTTCAATACTTGTATGGTGATGCTTGCCAGCAGCATCGCAAGTGACTCCTGAATCGAGTGCTTCAGGGACAGAAAATGGTGCTTCCGAAACGGTTGCTGGTTTCCACTGCGCTGCCGTGGCGCTCCGTGGTGGCGAGTAGCAATATTGGGAAGGTCGGTGAGTTGCTTCTCCACCAAACTGGCAATTTCCAGGAATAGACCTTGTTTGCTGGTTCGTTTGTGGAGTGCCGTCCATGTCTCGACCTGTGTTTAGAGATTTTGCGGCCGAAGAATGGGCTACGATGTGCTCAGAAATGTTGAGCGAGCCGACAGGACAACAGGTTGACGAAGCTCGTGGCAAAGCCGAGGAACATCCTTGGGTGACCACTGAACAGGCTGGTCGGGGCGGCGTTGGAGGCACAGTGCCACGAAGCTGTACGGTGACCTGGGGTCCACTTGTGCTCAGCTGGCTTGATCTGGTAAGACTGTTACAATTGGGCTGTTGGTCCGCCATAGATGTCGACGATAACATTCGTGAAGTCAATTCCTCCGTTGGAGGAATTGGCGAAGTTGCAGCACATCTGAAGAATTAAACGGGGTTCGCACCAAGTAAACCAACATGCCGAGCACATAAGCAGTTCAATAAGAACCCAAACAGAAATCTATGATCTCCTGGTATGTGTCTATGTGATACAGAAGGCGAACGAACGAACTTGCGGATACATATCGACTTCGTAGACGCTGCATTCTATAGTTGTACTCAAACAGATACAAAGCTCGTCAGAGTGTACAGGCGTGTCTTTTGCTGAAGTATGTCTTCAAGAAACAGGGGTCGTGTTGCAGCATGTAGGTTCTCCTAGTAGGGTCGGCGCTGTGCTACCTGAAGCTCTGAGCGGGTGAGTAGCGCCTTGAGACGAAGCAGACTTTCTTCGGTGGATGCACATAACGGAGTGCCTCTCCGGCGTCAGCAGCATCTCGTAATGGAAATGATAGGAGTCAGTACTTTTCTGACACTCATTTCGTCCTTTACTCAGTTCGCCGTCTCAGACGAGTATGCATCTTTATGACCTACCGGGTGAGCGGCACAGGCACCGGTGATTCTGCGGCAGGCGGGGTTGTCAGCGGCTGCATGGCGCAGGCATCCACAGAAGTTCTGAAAACATATTCCACAGTGAAGCATCCGGCGGCCGCACTGTCGTGGCAGAGCCAGTGCTCATATGGGTTTTCGGAAGGCACTGGTATCGGTTCACGACGTCCACGCTTTCCAGTACATAGGTGCGTGGATGTCAAACGTGTCCTTCAAGAAGTTTTCAGTTTAGTGTCCTGCTCAAGAAAAATCAGCTGGCCTCTGTAATTAAGATGCCGTTCCTTGGATTCACCCGGGATGAGCTTCTGGATGTTCAGGAAGCGGACCGGGAATTCAAGATGATCGCCTGCGCAGCGCTACTCACGTGGACCCCCGTTGTTCGCGGAAAGTCCACTGATGGGTATCCCTAATGAATGACGTCAAAACAACTGCTCCTTTCATCAGCTCAACACAACGCAAAGACTAGGGCATGCCTGTGTCCACTCGTGCACGTCCGGAAAGCGAAACGTCAACCATGCTTAAACGGCTTAACAACATGCTCATTGTGACACTTACTCTTCCACGTCGTCAACGATACCACCATTCCCTTCTATTCCATCGTCGTCTTCGTATGCATGTTGCTCCTCAGTTGGAGAGGACGGCCTGTCCGTGACGGATGTTCGTAAGTTTACCGCGTTAGGTTGCAAGCTACCACGCTCCACAGTGTGCCGTGGCCGCTGCGTCGCCGATGTCCTATTCATGCCTGTAAACAGAGGAAGAGAGGAGTACGTGGCAGCGTAGTTTGAACCGGTACTATGCAGCGGTAACATTGGCATCAGCTGGAATGCTAAGAATGGGTGCGTGATCGATAGGATTAGTAATGGAATTGAGTTTGACCCATCCTTTTGGCAGCTACGTGGAGCAGCATCAAATGCGGAAAAAGGGTAGACTCGTTCCTTGAAGAGTTTTTAAAACAAACCGTGGGCGTACCATGGGTCCAGCTGGCCCTCCAGAACACCTGGTGGAACATTTTGCGTTTACATGATAGATACCCATGCTCCACTCTATGCTGCTGTCAATTGTGCCAGTGATTGGTGTGATCACTGCAATGCGCAAAACAGGCGCAAGAATCAACGTTGGATGTAAGATATAGAGATGAAACCCGAGACGTGTATACTTGACGGTGGACCAAGTATTCTGTCCTATCCGTCATCGTATAATTTAAATTCCTCCTGTTAGCAAACGCAAACTTCGTGTGAGCTTCGGTGTGTCCTAAGCTGTTGTCTTGAAACGCGAGAGATGCTGTGCCGGAGGTAGACTCTCTGGGAGAAACATATTCGTGTCCTTAACGACGAACACGTGTTTTGTGTGATAAAGGAGTACAAGGAGCAGTTGAAGAGAGGAGGTCGTAGACTACGGGTGTCCAGTGTTATTTCAGTCGCCTTACGGACGTTGCGGGGCGCCGTGATCAAAGGCAACTGAAGTGTTGCCTTCCTTGTACAGGTTACTACGTTGCGTGCCGCCTCCCCTGTTACAGCATTTTGACCACAGCATTTCTGCGTTATTGAAATTCGAAGAGAGTCCTTTGCCTGCTTCTCCCTCGCGTATTTCGGTTGAGGTGGCGTAGCTAGAGACCTATCTGGTGAATCTCCTGGTGTGTCAGCAGGCACTTCAGGCCCGCAACAACACATGAAGCAACGACAACAGAGTGAAGAGTTTTCCCCCTTTGAAGGATTTGACTCGCTTTCCCCAACTCTCGTTGACATGCGGCGCGGGGTTGACGACCTCGTTTGTCGCCGCGTACTTCTTCTCAGCGGAACAAGAATTGTTCCGTTTTCATCTTCTAGTGCTGCATGCATGCTGTCGGATGAGTCATAGGTACTTGCAATCTCCCCCCCTGCGAAATCATCTGCATTATCTGGAGTCTGGTTCCCTTCTTCCTCTACATCACACTCCTCCTCTTGGTCGCTGACAGGAAACAGATTTTCCTGGACCGATCGCTTGCCGCCAAAGGAATCACGCACTGTTGCCGTCCAACTTGCTGCCTTCCGGCGACTCTCTTCATATTCGTCACCTTTTGCATCAGCGCCCAAGCGCATCGTTTTTCGGCATCCGTAAACCTGAGAAGATCGCCGTAGATATTGATCCGTGGCGGGGCTCACCCCCACGGTGACCCGACCTCTCCCCTTATTGGAATGCCGAACGCTGTGGCAGGATGCAAAAGCAGATTCCTCTTCTGCGTGTTCTTCCCTCTCGACGCCAGCTTCTACGTCAGGTGCCTCAGACTCCTCTGTGTCCTCCACTGCAACAAGGCTGCGACCAGTGGCCGCGCGTACTGCTGCAGCCGACCCTTGGAGCCTAGTCGAACTTCTACCACCAAGACGAGTTTGGCACTGCCGTTTCTCTACACTGCTTTCACCGTGGTCAAAATGTGCATTGTCGTCTGATAGTTCGTCTCCTCGTTGCATTTGTCTTCTGTGACTTCGTGGGGGCTCACCGACTGGTGCGGCGGACAGGCGAACTCCCCGTCCCTCCCTGACACCCCTTTCAGATGATCTATGTTGGTCGCCATCGTTCTGCCCCGCCGCAACTGGTTGGGACGACTGACGATTGGAATACCTACTTGAGGCATTTTGGCGTGGGAGACCGGGACGTTTAGGGGCTCTCAGTGTCCGTCCCGGAGCATTTTTGCTGAGAGATCGGATATCAGAAGTCAAGTGTTTACCGTCGTCGAATAGTTCGACATTTTTCTTGGTTTGTGTTGCTAATGGTACCACAGACCTTGCGCGTCCGCACGAGGACTTTCGGAATGCCCCTCGCGGATGGACAGTCGCAGTCTCCGCGTCTCCCTTTGGCTGTGAAAGTTTGGCTACTACACCCGTGTCTGGCCACTCCTGGTCTGCTTCGTAGCAGCCTTGGCGCAGCACTGCGCCGCTGCCGATAATGATTGACGCTTCGTTGGGCACAGCGGGAACGCTGCTTTTACGTCTGGTGTTCGCGGACCCCGATGGTTTTCTAGAAGCCGCTGGCGTTACTGCCGGAGCGCTTGAGATGCACTGTGGCACAGGTGCAAAACCCTCCTGTACAGTTGGCACCTTTTGGTTTTGATGTTCCCAACTGTCCTCTTCCTTGTCTTGGTTGAGGTCAACAGCTTGAAATTTCGCTTGTTTCTTGTCTTCGCAGCGGGCAACAGATCTCCGAACAGGTACAAGGACAATATCGTCTTCATGTTCATCCGACACTTGAGTATGTACGCTCCTTCGTGGCACTTGTAATGCCAGTCTCTCATCGAGAGCTTCCGAACGCCCTGTTAACATTACAGGTTCAAGTTGCGCCGTCAACCTGGATGCAACTCTGTTGGGATGCACCCTCCTGCCCATCACGTTAGACCCCTCAACAACCACAAGCGGGTTGTCTGCCATCGATAACGCTGCGACCCCAGTTAGCGTTGTGCTGGAAGGCCGCTTCTGCAACGATACTCCAAAACTTCCGCCTGATGCGTTAACACCAGGGCTGTAGTCGACCGGTTCCCCGTTGCCAGGCTCTATGTCCGTGTCGTCCGGCGTGGAGGCAGAGGGACTCCGGGCTGAGAAAAAGGCACCCCGCACCCGTGTGTCCGAGCTTCTCTGTCCAGCTATTACTCGTTCAGATGCGTATTTCATGCCAGTGGCTCCTCCTGTGCCGGGTGAAGGCCGTAATTGTGTCCTCCACCCTGTGTTCGTGTCACAGAGGGAGGAATCAGAAACTGGCACGTATACAAAAGGAATAGGCATCTCGTCGTAATCAAGTTCACTCACAAACTGCCTTGATGAGGAATAAGAAGGCTCATGACCTGCCTCATACATTGCTGTGCTCGATGTGGTGCTGCCCACGGACACGTCGACCGGCTCGTATTTCTCGCTGTCACCCACTTCATCGCGTGACACAGGACGTGGACGCCTCTCCAAGACTACCGAGTTGGTGGAGGGCCTGCCTTTGGTCGCAGCGATCCCTGTAGACCGGCGTGAAAGGCTAGTTCGCTGTCTAGCGCCCGAGGGTCTGCTCACGCCTCCGACCTTTTTGCTACCACCTGGTGCGACCGCCGACAGCCGACAGGAAGGCAGGGTATCCGGATTATAGCCGAATCGTCTTCCTGCCTCTCTTTGTCTCATGGGTCGATGATCAAAGCTGCAGTCTTCGTCGTCTATATAGCTGCGAGTTGGTCCACCTACCGCAGCATGTATCAACAGTGCTGAATCCTCTCCTAGTGATGCCACAGACCCACCATAGTATCGCCTAGATGCTGTCGGACATCGTACGACTGATGTCATCTCAGACGCATACGGGCGAACAGAGCGTCTCTCCATGGATGACCTACGTGACGGTGGGGCCACAGGAACACTCCAGAATCGAAGCTGCCGCGCAGTTGATCTGCGGACAGGTACGTACATAATCTGGTCATTTTCGTTATCCGTCTCGGTAAAACAATCTTGAGTGAGGGGGATCATCACTTGTTGCGCTACACTTTTTCGAGGATGGCATCGAGCGGTACTCTCAGACTCGACAAAGGCAACCGTTCTGTCTTCGTCCCACTCCGGTCGGACTGTGACACTGATCGACTGGTTTCTAGTATTTCTCCTCCCGGAAAGTGGTGGCCGGTTCGATGCTGGCTGTGGTATACGGTCAACGGGAATACGTATACTGCTCGTTGATCGTTTTCGATCTGCAGACGGAACCTTCCGCTCAGACAGCGGATACGTCTCCCGAGCAATTTCGTCTGATGAAAAGAAAGAGCCACGATCTCCCGTAGAACGAGTCCGGCGGAATGGGATATATTGGACTACATCGTCATCGGCGTCCACCGTCGCTCCTAAAACCTTAGCGGCACCGCCTTCATCAAGTATAAGACCAGAATCACTGTTGGCAATCCGCGTTGATGGCCCTGTTGAACTTCTCTTGGTAGATCTGGTGTAGAAGGTACCTCTTGAATATACAGAGTCTGGGTCTCGGGCCCAGGCTGATGCCCCCAAACGTCTCATTCTCTCTTACTGTACAACGAAAACAGTGTTGTTGAGACCAGGCAGGCAGGTGCGAATCACTGCGCTGCGTACCTGGACTTTAGTTTGTACGAACAATAAGAGGAGGGACCTTTTACATACCACTAACCGACTCATCAAAATCGGGCACAAGGATCCGTAGTGCCTAGGTTGTGGCCACGTTACACAGTTGAAGAACTTGTTAACAATCAGGAAGCGGTAGAATGTCGCCGAAAAAGTATTCTGTTCGGCAGATGCCGCTAGTGACAATAGTCATTCAAAGTTTGGCACGTACGCCAGAGCCATGTTCTGGCGTTTCTCCGGAAGATTGGAACTTGCTTCTTCTTCCACTTAGTCATCAAAGCTTAACATTGGCACGTTAGTTGGCTTTTAGCCGCGCCAGTCCGCAACCACAAAACATTTTTGTTCGCCGCACCAACCGTGCAGATCTGAAACAAAAAAACCTGTCACTTTCCCGGGTTCAGCTGGCGATCGAAAGAAGCAGATCCACTGTACTCCTGTTTCAACGTTTAGCAGGGTGTGAAATTGCAGGAGTAGCATTTATTTTCTTTTGAACAACAAATGTTATCATGATGGTCGATTCTGTAACCATAAATGGTCCCGTCACCGATTCTCAGGGTGCCGTCTACTCTCACTTTATCCGACACAAAAGGTGTCTGACAGAGCCTTGCATCACCCCGCACACTTCATCACAGTCGTAACACGAGGAACAAGTCATGCGCGAAAAGTTTGGACTTGGTTCTTTTGCTTTGTCATTGTTTGATGTCTATTCTGGTGTCACGTAAAACGATATCAGGCGAGTGAAACCGGGTCTTATAGGTGAGTAATTTAGACTACGTTCGTGTTTTCGTAGGTTTTTCTGCACACTCCTGCTAAATTTAAGCACACTCCCCGGTCTCTTCACCGAGAAAAATCCATGGGGTATATGCCCGTCACGCACTGTGTGCCGACAGCGGCTCAGCGCTTTCTGCAGTTGAACAGAGACAGGGCTGCCTCCAGCCCCACAAAAATGATTAGGTTGCAACCCGTAACCGTGGCGAATGTAGAGGCCCCCCCCTTGCCCCACACCTATACTGTGAACAGAATACAACTCATGGAGTTTTCTACAGCTACCTACTAGCTGCAACATATGATCTGTAGAAACATCTGCGTGGCTTCGCCGCAGTTGAGCTGCCAACTATTGGGTAGGTGCCTGTACTTACTAGTTTTGGCGCCCAACGCGCGTAAGAGTTCACCAGAAAGAATCAACTTTTAAAGCCGGCACCCCTATTTCCAGTTCCGCGGACGCCTTATTCCCGCGGTGTCACCAAGGTCCTTTATGTTGATGAATCCCATCTGGATATTGTTTTTATGTATACCTAACTACGCATACAAAAACACAGACCATGAGTTCACTGACGCCACTGCTGAAAATGCTGATAGCGATCCAGCTGACAACTAGTGTAGACTACCGCTCGTCACCGTCTGGGAACCCGTCAGGGCACTGCAGTTACAGCTGCGTAACCCTTGTGAACACATAGTCATGCTCTCGAGCTTAGATCACACAGTATAGTCACCAGGTGGAAACTGCCTGCTGATAGTTATCTACGTGCGCCGCCTGGACCTTACCGCGCGTGAGCCTTCGATCACAAAGAGACTACAAAGTGTCTAGCCGGTTCACTCGTTACGATAATGCTTTGATTAATCGACACTCGAAAACGCCGGTTCACAAAGCTATTTCACAGCGCAGGATGTGATCCCACCTGAACACGTCAACCGACTGGGTACTGCGACCATGAAACTAGGTAACGAAACAACGTGTCGACTTTCATGCTGTCGGCAGTCAACAATATGAAGGAAAATAGCGAATTCAGAGGCAGCACTTTTCTACACCTCATGCGAAGGTGACCGAAAAACCCAGCCTTGCCCGATGCACAGGAGCAGCCTCTATTTGCCTGTCAGGGGGTAGAGTGGCACACACGGACAAGCTGTATCTGCTATGCAGAATGCCAGAAACGATCCTCTAAATGCGCGATTTACTCAGCAGCAGCCGGCGACTACGTCGAAACTCACATTAAACGATGATCATTTCGCTGTCTCTGTGAAACGACGACGTATTCTTAGTTCCGTTACCTCTCGACGGTACACCAAAGAGCGCGACTTCGTTGACCCTTCTTTCGTGGAGGTACGGGGTTGCAGGGTTGAACAAACAACGATACTACAGCTGTGCTTGTTCGTCCGGCTGCAACTAGCCAGGAACGATGATATCTTCATGGGAAGTCTCGTCTGGTCATTTCCATCCCCATTCGCCACCCGCCTATCGTTAAGTTGTTTTCACACGAATCTTTAAGCTTCGAGGTAACTAACACGCCTTTGACGAGGATAAGAGCTCTTATTACAGTTCATTTGGACGCGATACCTTCCTATTTTGAAGACACCCACCTCAGTAGAAGACCACTGCGTGCCGAAGACGACGGGGAAAACACAGCTCTGTGAGGGAGTAAGTGTACCACGCAGACTGTGTGTGTGACGCTCAATGGCGAGCAAAGTCTTGTCAGCGGAGGGCACATGACATTAACAACAAATGTGTTGTGGTTTCATAAGAAAGCATTCCGCTGTCGTGATCTGGAAATCCTTGGTCGGCTTGAGGCGTGTACAGTATTGGAAAACACTGTGGACAGTTGCACAAAGCCCCCAAGGCATGCAGCCTCAAAGCTGCAAAATCGACACTTCTCATATGCATACTCAATCACCGCATCCTACCCCCCTTCGTCGCGTGCCATAACTAGTTAATCGTGAACGAAAGTTGAGGAAGGCCGACCCCATTATGTCAAAGAATGTGGAGACGACGTTCCCATCTCGTCTGACGGATGACAAAAGCACAGTGAACGCTAGTCCACAAGCAACGAAAGAAACGAGATCATTCAGAGGAAAGTGCGGAAAACAGTGGCATAGTTGCCGTACTATGACAAAGAATGGCTTTGCCTAGGTTGCCTGGGGGGGGGGGGCATACGCATCACAAGAAAAGACACCGCGTTTGGCCGCTCAACCGAACTTGCGCGTTCCCAAGGCGGACGGTGCTCGGAAGTAGCCATG
>AVCM01000518.1:0-22381 GCA_000447165.1 Hammondia hammondi
TCTCTCGCAAGCATCTCGTGTGACAGTTCCACTGAACTACTCGATGAGGCATCTACAGAAGTGAGTGGCGTCGTTCGTCCAGAGAAGGGAACAGACGGAGGGCATCAGCAGGACCTGCATCTGGGATACATCGAGGCGGACAACCGTCCGGATCAGGAGTGCTCGGCCGCATGTGGCAGTCGTACGTTGTCTTCAGCACGGGACCCGGAGATGTCGGCGGGAAACATCGGCGTGCGCTCAGGATTGGACGCAGCGGCAGTGGAGAGACTCGTGCAGGGCGCTGGGGTGTCGGGTGAGTTGTGTCAGCGTCCAGAGGGAACGGGGTTGGTGGATGCGAGCGTGGCGTCGACAAGGGAGAGATCGGACACTGGAAGGTCGGAGGCAGAGGGGCAGTGGAAAGAGAATTTGGGGTCTCCTGTTCCTCACCAATGCTGGTCGAGAAAGCCTTCGTCAGCTCGGAGGGTGCAGACCGACAACGCGACGTTTCGCGCTTCGGACGGACGATCCTTTTCAGATTCCTACTCAGAGACGATTTGCTCAAAGGCAGATGCGTCGCATCTCTCGAGCAGCCGGAAGGCGTCGGCGAGCTTCCACCGCGCCTCCTGCGACTTCCTTCAACAGGAAGTGGTGCGCCTTTCGAAAGCGTACACCCAGGCCTGCGAAGCTCTCGAAGAGGCGCAGCAGAAACGAAGAGGCGATGGGCAACGCCTGGAGTGTCTTCTTCTCGAATTAGAAGACGGAGGAAGCCGTACAATTCGCGAACCGGGCGCAGGGAGTGTCGAAACTGGTAGTTCGGATCACGAGCAAGAATCGAACCTGGGTGTTGACGAAAGTCATCATCCCCCCGCTTCCGGGAGTGCTTCTGCGCAAGTCGTCCAGAACCAGAAGGCTCTGCAGGACTTGAAACAACTGCTGGCTAGCGAAATCGGCTACGCAGGGATCAGCGACGGAGTTCTTCGCGCTGCGGCTTCGACTTTGAAAACACTGGTGCAGAGGAAAACCGAGGTGCCTGTGACTGGAACTGGAGACGCTGAACGCAACCAGACCCCTGTCGTGAACTCTACCATCGGTTTGTTCTATCGAACTGTCCAACTGCCTCAGCAAGAGGAAAAGGGAGAGATACCGAGACCCCTGAAAGACGACACCCTGCGGGAATGGCCTTCGCCAAAACCTGTGAGTCTCAGATTAGGAGCGGCGAGAGTCGAGAATGCGACTTGCGCAGAAATGATTTCGGGGACTCATGGTTTTAGTCTTACGCACCCACATGTTGGGGACTCGACTTCAGCGTCATCCGCTACCGTGCATCCACCCGAAGAACGGCCCTGCCACGCACGAACAGTGGTTCAAGAACAGTTGTTTCACAAGGAAAGTCAAGTAGGCGGATCGGAAGCTGCTTCGCGTGATTCTTGTGGAGCCCGAAGACCTGCTTCGGCTGCTTCATCGAACGAAAACCCAGGAAGCCTTCAGAATCCCCTAGGATGTCCCGATTCGCAACTTGAAGTGGTGCCTGGGCAGTCCAGGAGCGCCGAAAGAACGAGCGAGCACTCAGTAGCTGTAGCCAGTGACCATCCAGATGGAGACGCGAGATTGGCTCGGTGCGCTTCAGAGCACGAAGACACCCTGCGGCCCAGTGGCACGTTTGTACGGACTGGCAGTTTGCAGACGTCGGTGACTGCCTGTCGCACGCCCGTATCTGAGGCTGACCAGACGCATCGTTCTGACGCGCGTGGGTGTCAAGGGTTGGCCAGAAGAGATACAGAAAAGACGGCACATCTGGCCACTGGCGGTACCGGTTCGAACAATGAAGAGACTCTTCAGTCTTCCGACTCATGCACAACACAGTTCTTCTCCATTGCTGACGAGTGCGTAGACGTGCTAGCTCTTCAGCAGCTGCTGCAAGAGCGCGAGGATGAAGTGTCCGCCCTCGAAGACGCGCTGGAACAGTCTCAGCGGAGGGAAGCTACTCTGTTGGGCCGGTTGGAAGAGGCAGAACGACTCCTTGGAACTCTGCATCGATGCTCCGTCGCAGCTGAGCAACGCGGTGATGCGGCAGCAGAGGCGTGGGCTGCCTTGCTATCTAGGCAGCTCCACGAAGACAGCCCTACGGTTGATCTTCCGGCTCTGACTGGCGACGGTCCTAATGGAAAGGAAGGAAGAGAAGTGGGTGAGCTGGGCGACTGTCAGGACAGCAAGTCAGTCGACCGTGCTGTTAGGCACCAGCAGTTGGAAAGTGACAATGCGAACGTCTCTCCATGTGGAAGAGAAGAAACTTCTGCAGAGGGTCCTAGCAGGGAGAGGTTTGCCGCTTCTCGGGAAAGTGGTGAGGGTGATTGCAAGAGTACCGTTGACGATTTCTATGAGCAGAACGTTGGATCATCAATCCAGTATAACAGAGAAACTGATGAACAGAGTGCTGGAGATGGGACTGCAAAGAGTCAGAGCTGCCCCTTCTGTGGGCTGAAGGCATCAGAAGAGCCGGACTTGGTGAGAACGCGAAGCAGCGAATTTGTGAACCGGATATGTCTCGTCCTCGACTTACTGGAGTCGACGGTGACGTAGCTCCTTCCACTGCCTTCCACAGCTCACCAGACTGACAGGGGGGTGTCGGCAAGTTTTGTGGCCTCTTTATCTAGAATGACATCAGAGTACCTTTGAGGCTTTAGACGTGATTTATCATGCTTTCACTCATAGCTGTGCCCGTCACACAATTTTGTCAGTGGGCAACTCTCTGCACACGCGAAGCGACCATTTTTACAAAAACGTGAATACCTTTAGCTCTACACACAACTGTTAGTGAAATACACGTGTGGTAGCTCACCCCGTACCGCAGAAGACGTGTTCGGAGTCGCATTCTAGAGAGTGTCTCCCGTCCGAAAGTGGAGGGGGTCGGTGTTTGACTGACGAGCAGCCGCGAATCATCAAGAATCGTCGGCTATTCCAGGAGCAGTTCACGCTGGTGGGACTTCTTCACGTTTTTGTTGTTAGTGTTGCCCGTCTGTTTTGCGCAGTTCTGGCTTCCTTTGGTACGTCAGGCATGGATAAAGTGTGCGGCCAACGACCCTCACGCCTCAAGTCATCATCGCCAGCATCTGTGGTCAAGGGATTTCTCGCTGTCAGCTGGTGAAGATCCGGCGCCCACATATGATTGTATAGGAAATGTTTTGCCCTTGCTACATGGGCCAGCACACAGGCCAGCTGAGAGTGATATTCCTGATAGTGGCCACGTCTCTCTCGTCATCCCGGCGCTGCCACATCATTTAACGCTTTGTGAAATGTCAACAGGAAACAGCAGGACCGGCTCGAATATGGAAACCGGTATACCCGGTCTCTTGTCGACAGAGCTACAATTTGCGGCAGTCCCGCAGATGGCTATGGAACGCCGCTGTGTCCGGCTTCTCCCGGCAGACAGTTCGGAAGCTCTAGCATTATCTAATAGACAGGTTGAACACATAGGGTCCTCCCGAGTTGACGGTGCATGCGTATGTACTTCGTCGACAGGTGGAACAATGTTCAGGCTCGAGGTCTACATGTCTGACAGGGATGACGATAACGCTCAGCAGTCTTCCTTCCTTTCGGTCGCTTTGATGAGGCAATCTGAAGACCCTCACGAGGACGAAGTCGCAGCAATGGTAAATGCTGCCGGAGTCAGGGAAGTCCCGAAACGGATTCCCCTTCGCTTGACCCTTGAAAGTAGTGGAAACTGTGATAAAACTTTGTTCCGCCTGTACAGGAAACATGCCGATGTGGGTGTGGTCGAGCCTTCAGGAGTTGCATGGGGTTCAGTGTTGCCAAATGTGGGGGATGCTGGAAATCCAGTCTACCTACAGCACGTTGGCACACAGTTGTTCCTTGCCGTGTCTGGAATGCAACTGATGGACTCCGCCTCCGAGGCAACTCTCGAAGTTCTGGTGCGGCAGGCGAGGTCGGCGAACACCTTCTGCTGCAGTTCGAACGTCGTAACACTAAACTCTTCAGAGCCGCCGAAAACGGGAAGTGCGGACGATCAGCCAAGGCATCCGGACCCATATTGTTATTTTGGAACCGAACGTCTCGGCGACGCAACCCCCTTTCTGCTCGTATCTCCTTCGAAAGTGACAGAGAGAGAGGTATGCATGCCAATCGGGGCCGGAGCACAGAAATTTGAGCACGTAAGGTGGTATGGGAATGTCACGACGGCGAGGCCACCATGTCTGTTTTATACCGTGAGGTGCTTGGGCTGGCCGGCACGTGATCGAGTGCTTCGTATAAGAAGTTTCCACCCCCAGTTGGTGCTGTGGTTTACGGTCTGCTTGTGGTTTGTGTTACCTGGGGTAATGGTGTTTTCCATGTCACTGTTTTCCGTTTGTCCTACGTCGCGAACCTGTTTCCTGCGAAACGGATCTTCCCGCTCTCGTGTTGGCACTCCTGTTTGTTTATTTGTAGGCGGTTTTGGACGCAGCGGCTCGTGTAGGCTCCCCGCGGTTAACGTCGAGCCTTTCATATCTCCAGTTCGCCTTTCTTGCTACTCGTCTCAGAAGCGCAGCGGTGAAGGAACTTTCCGACTACCAGCGTTGTCCTCTCTGTGATGGAACGCGTCTTTCTGACTCTGGCAGAAAAGTTGGCGTTGAGTCTGGGCAGTCCGAAGATGATAAAGACGACTGGGTTAACGTGGCGGAAGTTCCTTGCGGCGAAAGTCGATATGGAAGGCATACGGGACGTCAAGCGGAAGAACTGTGGAGCGTGTGGTGCGGCGCTGTTCTGTAGCCCATGGATGGGTTTTCGCTTTGAAACATGAGAGTACATTTGCTTCTCTTTTAATCACTTTTTAACATCGTGAGGGGCACAACACAACGAAGCAGCTTTACGGCAGTTGCGGTTCTAGTTCTTCAAGAAGGACGTATTTTAGGTTGCCGCATTGTGTGTTCGTCGTAGCGACCACCGTTTTAGGGGAGCTAACATACTCAATGTTGCACCGCACAGTAGTACGGGTTTGCGCAAAAAGTCGCTACAGCCGACACGCCCTTCCCGAGTTGCCTTCCGCTTGGCCGTTTGACAAGGAAGGTGTGGGAGGCACTTGAATTAAACCACTTATGTGTGGTACTCGCATACGTACTTGTTTCACTACTTCATACGCGATCATTCTCAGGAATGAGTGAACAAAAACTACATTTGTTTGCGGTTAGCTGCAGTGCCTCATGTCACCCTTTTGAATGCTTGATTGTTAAAGGGTCAGCTTGTCGAGAGGGCTGCGGTCACTACTGCACCCGACATCAACAGTCCAGAAAGATGTCGTAGATAAATTAGGGGGTCACAGAAGTGGCGTGATCCTAAGATCCGTCATTCTCTAGCAGTCAAGTCGTTAGCCTGCTGCAGACACGCATCCTCGCTTATGTCAGGACACGCGTTTTGAGTGCTGTTGAAGCTTGTATCACATCACCTTGTCTGCCGCGAGAGGTAGTTGTATCGCTTGTTCTGTGCATAGGCCTGGGTGGCGTGTGCGGATATCGCACAGTTATGTTGTTGCATAAAACATACTACTGGAAACATGGTGTCAAATGTTTCATCGAACAGCCGTGTGTGTGACAATTCTCTGCAGCGAAGAGTTTTCACGGGAGGCTACCGCGTATCTAACACGTGTTGTTGCTTTCACAATCAGAAACAAAGCGTAATCGTTTCTGTGACTCCTTCTTCGCTTTCCCAGGGCCCCACGTCCTCTCTTGGTGGATCTGCTTATATATATATATATATATATATATTAATGGCAACAGCAAGCGGAATTGGAGCAGCTCTGGTGTCAGCAAGCAGAAAGTGAGAATTTCAGTGGATCTCCGTGCTTCCTAAATCTCATTGCAGAGTGACTTTTGTTTCGCGGTCTCTGGAAACCTTCCTTCCCAGACTTTCCTTTCCGTCGTTGTGGACAACGGAACAGTCAACAGGTGTCACTGAATTTTGGCACCTTTATTATTATATGAGGTCCGGCATTTGTGAGGTTCCAACATTTCTCGCAGTAACACAGAACGAAACAATACTGCCGACCGCATATTTCGGCCTTTTTGAAACCAATGACAGCCCGTTTATTCCCGGGTGCGCCTATATGAGGTGGACGGGTGTAAATGAGTATCTGCAATCCTATCACAAGGAGTTCCTTCCGAGCTCTGGGTGGCTCATAGGAATCGAGGGCGCCCGGTCTTGACCCTTGTGAATTTGCCTGTACTGGAGTTGCTGCTGCAGTCGATGAACTTGCATTCTTTGCGAGGGCGTCAGGTGAGAAAGGTGGACAGTTAATTGCTGAGGCGACTGACAATCTCGGTGGCCCCCGAGAGGCCCGTTGCTATTATGGATAATGTGTAGCTGCTGCTGCATTTGCTGTTGCTGATGCTGAAGCTGTTGGAGCTGCTGCTGTAGCTTAAATTGTTGTTGCACGAGTTTTGCCTCAGGTTCATCAACGAGGCTACCATCAGGCGCCTCGATTGTTTCTCGACCCTCCGGGGGTAGGCCTTCGCCAAACATCTGAAGAGGCCACCAAGAGGAAGATGCACGCAAAGATATCCAACGTGTTCGTACAAGGTAGAAGGAAAAACGAATCTTTATCCACGTGGGTTTGTAAGAATACGGACGTAGGAGCATTTATGTATCAGAACAGGCATGTAGTTGCCTCCATGTGTACCATGGGTGAATGTACATATATATATATATATATATATAGTTGGGAACTCGATAGATATACGTGCAGTTATTGATCGTGTAAACCGACCTATGGAGAAGTAGATGCGCATGAAACTTCTGCCGCATTTCTGGTCAAGGAGGATATATCGTACGCAGAAAACGGGCGGCAGCCTTCGCTCCCCCGGCGTTCTGAACTGCATGCTGTTTCGGCATGTGTTCCGAAGCTAAATGAAGCCTGACTATCCAGCAAGAGCGGCCGGGTGACGACCCACCTTTTCTTTCGCATTTGCCACGACCGAAGAGACGACAAGCTGGTTGCACTCCTGAAGTGTTTTGTGCTGACGAACTTCGGAGGTCTTGAAGACACGGATCAGGTCGGCGGGGTCTCTTCCATTGAAAGCGATTTCGTATGTGACGGAAAACAGTGGGAAAAGTCGCTCTACTTCGTAAGTGGCTATCACCTCGTAGACCTCTTTGGTCGTTAGAGTCCCCTGGATTCACAACGATGGAATTTCGCCTTCTTTTTTTTGGAACTCTCTTGGAGCAGTCGCACCGTATCAATAAGATTTCAACTCGTTTACTTTCACATTCCTAAAACCTGCAGATTGTGTCGCTCTTGCCTAGCTATCCGGGTACTTCACGGACTGACTCAGGTGCCATGTATATCGATTTAACAGGACATGCCGGTTATCTGGATGACTACTTGCAAATTAACATTCTCTACCTGTATTTGTCTCCATTCTACAGTGACAGTGTGAAGAAACCTTTCTCTGACCTCGTCGCTGTGTTTCGACCTGTGTGTACAGTGGAGATGAAGTGAAGTAGGCCATTTCCTACAAGCCAGTTGAACACGGATGTAATGCGATATTTCTCCACTCCCCCAGTCACAACTGTCCGAGAATAATAACGTCTGAGCCACGCAGCAAGGAGATGGAGGGCGACCAACGTCCTGGTGAATATGCTCCGAAGAAAGGCCGAGAGTAGCACGTTGGCAGAAGCTTATTTGTGGTATTCATTTAAAGTGACTGGGTGAAACCGTGCTACATACATACGCTTGCACTCTACTGTCCTTCGACCAATAAGCGTTGCTGCCTTTCTGTAAAAGGCCACTGTTGGCAACTGTGGTTACTTTCCCCTTATCGGTCTACCAGCAGCATTTCGCACTACGCCGCAATCATTGTTCAGTGTATGGTCCTACAACCACACGATGGCTCTCTTCCTCCATGGGAACACGGAATGTAGACTACGTGGCAAACATTGGTAAATTGTGTATTTCCACATATACTTGCAGGTGTGATTAAGAATCCAATCAGCGGTCTCCTCTTGCTCCATGTGTGTAGATGCCGAAGACGCTGTTAAGTCAGATGGCATCGCCTTGTGGAAACTCGCTGCCACGCTTTTTTGATAGACGCCGTCGCAGTGTATATTGTTGCACCCGTCTGCCTCGTCCAATATCAGTGGCTGTTCGTCGAAATCCCCTGCAACGAAGGCTGCTCCTGTTTAAGACTTCTTCTAGCTCTGTGTTTCATCAACGAGGACAATGTTCAAATCAGTTTCTTCACCAGAACGTGTACCTCCAACAACTGAGAGTTTTATGGATTTTTCGTACCTGTAGCTTCTGTCCTTTCAGCAAGTCAGCTTCAATCTGATCCCACGTTGCTTTTCCTCCGCGCCGCAAAAATTCAGCAGCGCACCGCGCATTGCGGCCGCCGAAGACAGTCGTAATCACGTCGGCGTATCCAGCACTGTCGAAGAAAGTTTCCTGAAAGGAAATGAGAGTGTCAGCCAACTTTTGCGAGTACTTGAATTTCATAATATTCTTGAAGCAAAATCGGAAAAGGTCAGCGAAGAAAGACGAGACCGGCACAATCTCAGTGAGCAGGCGTCACGTAATGAATTTTGCTTTGCGAAAGCAGTGTCTCAATAGGCAGCATGTACTCCTCGTTAGCTCACTCGCTCATGTATTTTGTTTGTCGCCGTTACTAATATCACGAGGGAGAACTAACTGTGCCACTCTTGTGCTAGGAATACACATGAGCTACTGCGTTTTGTGGCCTACTTGTAAACGAAGAAAACTTCCGTTGAAGAAAGTGGCAGATTCAGTAAAGTCAACTACAAGTAAATCCGTTAATTCTTGGCCCATGAAACAGTTGATTACGTGTAGGTAGGGGAACACGGAAGACGTCTGCTATACATCAGCACCACATTCTGCTAATAGAACTACAGGCTACCCCACAATGACTCTACACAACGCGGTGTCATTCTACACGGAGCTTTACTGATGGAAAGACACAACGGGACAGCTACAACAGGAGAAAGCCACGATGTATTTGCGAAACTGACGCGTAGCCCATGTTAGTCTCTTGCACTGTTCGCTAGACTCAGAAATCCTCGTGCCCGCCCCGAAACTTCCAACTGATGAAATCGCAAGTACACAGCGCTCATGTCCATGACAGGTCTCGCTCCAGAAGCCGCCCACTCGTTCCTCCTGTTGACCTACCGCCATGATGTTGTCGAAGAATATCATAGCAAACTGCTTCATTTCCTCAACCCCAAGGCGAATGATTGCCGTTTTGGCATTGGTGCCCAGCCCCAAACCATCACAGAATCCCGCCGCAATTGCAATGACGTTTTTTACGGCACCGCAGACCTGTTAACGGAATACGGGGAAGAAATGGAAAAGAGAAAAGCCGTCTCTCACCAGATTTCCCGAAAAGCCTGGTTCCCTCACTAGATTCGAAATGCGTGCAGTGTTTGCATCTTTTCAACACAGAGGCCAGCACACACAAGGCTTTCTCGGTTTCTTCCATGGGCGTGTGGGCTGCAGTTATAGAATCTGTACTCATGTGTACGCGGACCCAGTTACAGCACTGTGGGATGGGGGCGTTTCGTAGACGCCACAGTATGTACATTACGTGCGCATGGAATATTGAAATGTGGCCTGTGAAAATGGTGAAGTAGGGAAATTACCCGTAGCATCACCAACGTGTTCTTCCCCAGCATCCATCCCTTTAGTAAGATGAACGGCCGTCTCCGAAAGCCACGCGGCAAAGTCGCATTTGAGCCTCATCTACAAACATGCGTCGGATACACTAGGCAAATCAGTGACTGATTTTCTAGATGGGAAGTCGTGCGGGTCTCTCGTCCACCTGTGGCTCGTGTCTCTAGAATCTATCGTCTCCCTTGTGTTATCCGTCTTCTAAGTGGTCATCCACTCCGGTAGAGCCGTTATCAGAATTCGAAGACAAAACCGTTCAGCGAACACTTCCAAACATGGCGAATGTGCCGTGAAATACACTATAGCGTGCGTAAGAAGGATCAGGCAAAGTGGGTTCCGAGTCACACGAAACGAGATCTGTGCACAAATTTGTTCCTATCTAGAGATGACTGTGAATATCATGACTGACCCCAGCTATATCTTCGTGGAGTGGCAACACAAGCGGGATAGTATCATGAGATGGCAAAAAAGTGACCCCGTCCAGCCTCTAAGCTTCCCTTTTCTGCACGAACTGCTTTGTCACGATGTTCTTTTCTCCGGCAACCTACTCTCTCACCTGGACACCAGCAACATCGGGTAAGGCATTAACCTTGAAGTACGGTGTATCAAAGAGCTGCTGCCAGATCAAGGCAGCGTCCGTCTCCTCAGGATTGTACCCGATTGTCGCCTCTGCAAATTCTTCACGCGCCACGTCATTGGCTACATTGGCTCCTGAAAGTGTTAATGAACACACGGACACGGTAAAATACGGTTATTTGGGGGTAGCCCATTAGAAAAGGAGGATGTTGTGATTACCTAACGTCTCAAGTACTGTACCTGCGTTAAGGATACACATTGGCAACCATAGCTAGAATAGCTAGTTGTCTATCGGACTACCAGAAATTTGCAGAAGCCTACCAGAAGAAGCACACTGACATTCCGTGTATCAACAAGTACAGATATCAGTGCTCACAATATCAGCGGAATTCCAGTTTGAAAGTGTCTCTCACCTGGAAAGTATCAGGACAAGCGTATCTGGAACTGTGTTCGCTTGTTAATTCACTTGTTCGTTAATACACTTGTGTATACTGCCTGAAGTTATACCCACCTATCTAAAAGCAGTGCCAACAAAAGAAGGCGATAAACTGTATATCTGTTATGCGCACGTGGCAGATGTACAATGTACATTCACAAATGTAGCTACGCATGTATACGCATCGGCATGGATATGGAGAGCATGTAAGTGTACGAGAATGGATATGAAGCGACATAATCCTAAAAGCGTATAATCAGAAATTTCTGTACAGTAACTCGCAGTGCGTTCAGATAAAGCATTGTGCCACGTTGTCACAAGATTCCGTTTTTTTTATCCTCATACATTGTCGGAACAGCCACCTAAATAGCATGTGGCTAGCGTTGAGAACTCTGCAGTTCTTTATTACCCAGTCGTGTCCCTTACCGGAGAGGACGCAGCAGTCAACGATATCAAGTTTTGTTTTGAAAATATCAGAGAACAGACTTGGCTTCCCATTTTCAACGTGTAGACCTTTGAGCAACGTGATGGCCCTCGCGTGACCTGGGACGACTCTTGCTTCTGCCAATTGCTCGCAGACTTTCTGCAGAAAAAATGTTGCCGACACGACAGCGTCAAAAATTATCTGCTTAAATTGCTATCATTTTTCTCACGTCTCGTCTTGATATAAGAGAACAACACGAAATAGCTCCAGGAGATCGGCAAGAATTTTTTGAAGGCAGTTGAATTCCTTTCGTTTCATGTTTTGAAGAAAGATCCCTTCACTCCCCCAACTACAAAACAGTGCGAACAGATATGAAAATCGAAAGAATGCAATAACGAATGTGAACAAACTGCAGCTGTTTTCACACCAAGAAGGAATCCCCCAAGCGTTCCTCTGACAATCATGCAAAATTGAAGTGAAAATGTTCCTTCCATATGGGGAAAGGCTTCAAGCTCCGTCAATCGTTCCGTATTGGTGGATGTGCATTGTTTGCAAGAGTATTTCTCCCCCCTTCGCCAACACTGTTGTTAGAGCCATCCATGCACACTTGAACAGAACTACTACTACTACATGAAAGCACGCACAGCTCTAGTCACCTGCGGGCTGTAACTGGCGTGAGGCCTGACCGTCGCCGTGGAAAGGCTACGTTTTTTTCACATGACAAATGATGTGTTGAGTGATTTTCACAATGGAAAGGCCGTGCCCTCGTTGCCTGATCAGACGTCACAAAACGTCTCAGCAATGCCTGTTCCTCACACTAGACCTGAAAACATTTGTGCTTTATCACAACTACTCAGCAGCTGAAAAACCAACACAGCAAACGGTAATGAATAGCAAAAACGGTTATTCTTTTTCGCGAAAAGCCAGCAGTAGACTTGTATAATTTGTCAAAACTGGAGCAGTGTCTTAGCTTTACTCTACTTGAACATGCCGCACTTAACGTTGTCTCACCGTAGCGAATTGATGAGGCATGATAAAAATCAGCAGATCCGAATCTCTGCATGCTTCGACCACGTCGGGCAAGGCGACCAAATTCTCTGGCAGTTTATGACCCGGCAAATACTTTCTGTTCTCGTGAGTCTTGTTGATAATGTCGGTAAGCTTCTCCCCGTCGACCATTTCCTCATACACCCACATGCGGACCTGTTTTAAAGACATCCAGTTTCTTAAACCCGAGCTACACGGAAGAGCCATCAAGAACCGTATCATGGTTTCCATGAAAACAAAGAGTGGGCACCTTTGTTTCGAAGCAAGGCAAGGGTTAAATTTAATGGTGTCTCCCCACCATTTTTTGACGCCTTCAATTTTCAGATGTTTCGAACTTACTCCCAAAATTTTGTGTCAGGGATTATACTCTAATATAAAAGCTATACATGCGTGTCTTTGGTCCACATGAAATGGCACTATGCCGGATTTTGAGAAGCTACCATGTTATGCAAATTCGCTCCCGTGTGGTTAACACCGTCCATAAAGTTAGATTTGTAGGGTGAGCGAAAATATCCTACGGGTATCAAAGCCGTTCAAAGATATAACTGCCTTTAGAGAGAAACCCCCCATGCTCCACGTCCCATTCTCTTGTATGAGAAATACAAACACTAAACGGTCTGACTGGGGGAAGATGTGCAGCTGCCGGGCTCTTGTCTGTACGTCGACATTCGCAAAAGTCGTCGCACACGAGCATTTCGCTTGTGTGTATGTCTCTGTCTACGTCTCTCGCGGTAAATTAGCAATTTCAACGTCTACGTCGATCAGTCAGCCGCTCTGTAGGCGGATGGTGCATTAGTATGTTTGTATTAGTATGTTTGTCTCTGTACGCGTACATTCGTCCTTCACACTTACTTCATTGTGAAAAACGTATGACTTTTGTGCGTTCAGCGCGACAATCTTAGCAATGACGCTCCCCCAGTTTCCACTGCCTACGACGGACACCTGGGACCAACAAAATGAGCGCACAACGAACGTTACCCTTTTCTGATTAAGACCACCGTGGAATCCTGCACTTGCATCACGACGAAAACAGCAGAGCGGAAAAGCTGAGACGTTGAGCCTCGCCCTTCTCTGCAAAGACACCCTACTTCATCCGAACGTCATTCTCGACTGGCTACTGACACGAATTCCCGATGAGACGGCTAAAAAGATCAGGAATGAACAGAGAGCGAAAACATGAACGGTTACCCTATAGAGAGGGGAAGCAGGAGATACGGCGAAGGAGACAGAGCGAGTCGGAGCAAGCCAGAGACGTAGACAGACAGACATACACGTGATGGTTGTCTGTCCATCAGAAAACACTAGCACTGGCGTTTCGGAGACACGCTACAGACAGTAATTCGCTTTGGTTGTGCAATGCAACACAATCCTGGATTTTGTCCACGCGGTTATGTGCTCATTCAGAAAGCATCAGTACACGCAAAATAGCCACTTGACTGACGACTTCTACAATATTCTGGAGAGAGCGGTAGCTGTTTCTTCAGGCAGCACTCAGTGCCGGACCCTGTAAGTTTAGGGAATGCAACAGTTTGTAACTAAGATATCTATTATAATCTCTTCATCGCGTACATTTAAGAAGTAAAGCTTTCACATTGTTTTAACCAACAAATATATCCTACCTTAAGAGGGCCGCTCTGAAGTACTTGGAAGAGGGAAGGACGTCGTGGCTCCATCTTGTGAATTTGTTACTCTATACGTCTATTTTTTGGGCAAATATCGATGAATCAGACAAAGCCTTCACTTTTTGATAGTTCATATAGGTGAGGAAATCACGTTGTATCTCCCAAACAAACAGCGCCCCTGACAGAACGGGAACGCGCTTCCACTTAGCGGTTGGAGCGCCAGCGACTGTGAAATCGTAACTACAACTAGGACTACGCCTATCGTTACACCTTTTAACAATCACATATTACTCGAGGAAATGTTGTCAGTGCGAATTAAACACTTCAACGTTGAATGAAGACGGAAATTTGAACCACACCGGAACTTACTGTAGCCTTAATGAAACGCCTCCGACCACAAGGTGGTGAGCCATTCTTACCTCCCGAAGAGTAAGATCCGTGAGAGAAGAATGCTGCGACTCTCTCCCCGCATTTTCGGGGAGCTAACTGCGTTAGAGGAAACATGACCGTTGGCCGCTGTATCACGGATTTTTGATTTCTGCGGCACTGAGCTACTATTTTTGGCGGTAAAGGAGAACGTCACTTTTTGCTGTTCAAAAACGCAATACGGTGCTTCGCACGTGCAGCTGCAAACCGCACAAGCCTATATGTAAAACTTCGATAAAATCAGACGTCCTCTACGACTTCTCAGAGCCGAACATAAATAAACACTGGCAACGCCCCCATCGTATCCTTGACCAAGCAACCTACATCATAAGTCCGATATTTTCGCTCCTCCAGCTCCCAAAAGGGAAGCACCTTCTAACTCAGGCTGCTACCTTTGAAACTTTTTATACTTTTACTCTAAATGTGCGTATCGTCAACATTCTGAGATGGCGACGAAAGCCGGTGTGGATGAAGCGAATACCACAAACAACCTAGGAGAGAGACGACTCAAGAGGGATTCGTGTAAGACAGCGCCGGATATAAACAAAGTTGTTAATGTGTAAACCACTCAGTAAATATATGTTATCCGCAATACCTTTCACTCGTGCTTTGTAGAGAAAAAGTATCCCAAACCAATGAAAGGTATTCGAAACACATTTAGCGCATGGGTGGATTTTGTGTTTTTGAAGAAAAAAGAAGCAAGAGAAAACAACAATCACAGTGTTGCCGCGCGAGGATTCCTTGTCCACCGTTCCCCTGGAGGAGCCTGCATGATCGATCTCCCTTGTTTCAGGCAGAAACTACATACAACGATCACTTTTTTATGTTCAAAAAACATGCCATTCTGCGGTAGTACGTGAATTGTCAGGGGAAAGCAAAGAACTAAATGTTATCAGAACGTGTGAGACAACTGGAATATATCACTTCCGCTTCGAGACCTGAGGCATTAAGAATCAATCTGCCTTTCGATGGGTTGACAGTGAATAGCAATGCCTTATCTCATATCATCCACGACATTATAAACCTTTTGTGAGTTCAATTCACAATTGGTTGTAAACGGCGTCTGAACCATATGAATAGCGACGTACACCTTGGCATGACTTAATCAATACGTGGCAGCGATTTTAGATGCGTTTGCCACCAAAATGAATCCGTGAGAGTAGATCATAACGTAGCAGCAACAGTATGTGCACCAGCAATGTCTGACGTTGAAACCTAAAACGCACCCAATCATAGAGTGGCGTTAATGGCTTTTCAATACCCTTCTTCTAGAAATGCCTTGCTCTCTGCTTGAAAAGAAAATAGTATTGATGCACCGGATTGTTTACGGTTAGCACGGCAGGAACTTGGTCGGACGTACTTCGAAAGGTCAACGGTGACAGCGACATGGGTGCCACAATCAATTCCGCTTCACCGTCCGCTCTACGGCAAATGTGTAGCTTCGTCCCGTCGTCTCTGTTCTGAACACAGCGGATCGTGTGACTGTTTTTGCTGATAAGCCATTTTACTCGAGAACTGCACTATTCTCTCTAGATCGTCCTTAAACATTTCCCCTACTCTTTTTGTCCTCATATGTTTACCAGAAAAATTGTAGGAAAGACGCGCTGTCAAGGCACATCGCAGCGGAACAACAGTACCAACATACATTATTTCTGTGGTGACCTGCTCACCCACGACCGTTCTTATGCGACAGCAACCAACGTCAGTCAGAGTAACGACTAACACATGGTTGAGAATAACTCAATACGCTCATTGAATCGCAACAAACGACAACCGCCACAACAGTGAGGAAAAACCCCCAATGCGTATGACACGGTACAACCCTGCAAATGCCGAGGAAAGCAAAGAGACGACGAAAAAAACTGCATACGGCAGATCAGAGGAGAAACGCTTCCGAAACCAGAATCCGCTTAAAACTCTGTGCCTGACTGGCAACTCAAAAGGCGAGGAATCACTTGGTTACTACACTAATGTGACAATTCCTTTCAGCGGCCCTTGGCCCCAAGAATGACTGTCCGCGTCTTCCATACATTCGTCAGTTGATGACAATTTTCTGGAATAGGCTCGTCGGATCCAGAGTCAACTCTCCCGTGTAGGCCAGGCCAACAACGAAGAGTGCGGGAATGACGCCGTAGTGAAAAAGGGGTTGAATGGTGCGATCCCATTCCCGCCCCAGCCAGCGGTACGCCTACCGAAACCACCACACACGAGAACTTAACGCATTACCATCACAAATGTTGCGGTACACCTGTCTGTTGAAACGGTCGGTCACGTGTTGAAGTTGTGTTAATCTACGGCTAAGGTCGAACACCGCGTGCAGTACGAACAGGCATATTCCCTGCGACATAGAGCAATATGTTCTGTGGCTGGATGTTGTGTATTTAAACGCAGCACGTAGTGTTGAGAAATGCAGTACCATTGACGTCGCGTTTGTTCTCGAAACACAGAAGCATCATGCGTCACCCACTTGTCGGCAAGCGACGCATTTTCTTTGGCTGATACTTTGCCCTTCGTGCTGCGATAAACCACGCCCCCAGTGATGTGTATGCAAATGAATCAGACGTCAACCAAAAAAGCGCAAACTATATCATACGTCAAAGGTATGCGTTCTCCACTGTCGGCCCTCATACACTACACAGAATTTGAGTGGTGGGGAACCGACCGCGCGACAGTGGTTCACATTTCTACTGAACTCACGCCGGTCGCACACTAAAAAATATACGAAAAACGCCCCCCACCATTCATTGCTTTTTGGTGATTGGAGCATCTCACGCTCCTTGCGCTTACCGCATCAACGGCCGAGAAACAATGACTCAAAACCTGGCCCATTTTGCTTGTTTGACGGATGCGCACAAAATCAGAAAGTGATGGCGGCGTGAACTGCAGTCGTCTCAAAAAGAATACTCAAAAAGTATGGATAGTGTCTTTTTCTGCGGATCGTCTCGAAGGCATTCCGTCCATCCAAATGACGGACCATCAGCAGATTCCACCGACGTTTACACCAGGCAGGTGAACAACACTAGTCTGAAAAGGACCTTGGAAGAACAGCAGCAAGTCCTCCAACTGACTAAGTGGACAACTCCCTAATTCTGGTAATGGAATGGGAGAAGTTGACAGACACAGGCGATGCAAATTCCTTTTCTGAACATCGACTAGCAACGACCGAACACACCAACTGCTGGGTACGCCCTGCGATACAGTAGGCAGAAAAAACCCAGAGACCCCTCGTTCACATGAAAAAAACGAAGCGCCGAAGTATGTTTTCTACTGCACCGCTTATACAGGCCGCAAATCGAAAAACGCAGTTGCAGCTCTGTATCAGCTACACGAAATCCGCCAAAACACCAAGCAACGGTATCGTCCAGGTGGCACTGCAACAGTAACGAACTGCGCCTCACAAAGGTGAACCCGCACAACACGCACAAAATTTCGGCTGTACGTCGTTGTGAGAACTGAATTCGTAATGAAACGGCATCGCGCTGTGAAGAAGTGAAAATAGTGGCACTTGGCACGACGGGGTAAGACCGCATCAAACTCCGTCTCCAGCTGCTCGTTCGAGAGCAGAGATTACGGAAATAAGCATAACAGATAAACGAGAGAACTTCCTGAAGAAACGACACTATCGCTGTGCTTCTCTCTCGGAGTACGATTTTAGAGCTGAACCCCACAAGTGCTAGAAGCCGAGACAAACGGTAGATAGCAAGGGACCGGGGCTGGCGCATTTGAAGTTTATCATGGAAGACGATTTGCATGCGCCCCGAGCATGCAACGACATATCTGGGGAGGTGGGCATAAATGTGATCCTCTATAACCCTCAGCCTCCAATGGTTACGTTTCAGTCACCAGCAACAGAAGTGACTGATGACCGAACGCCGTTGCTCATTAAGCCTATGGGTTTGCACGTATGGCCCGCAGTGTAGTGCTTCCACAAATTGCTATTGGGGAAGGATAACACGGCGGCGGCGAGAGAGTAGCCGTCACAGGGCAGCGCCCAACGACTGGCCACGACTGCTACCAATGTTCCAGCAAGAAACACGCCCGGTTTTCCCTCTAGTCGTAGGTCATTGCGCGAACAGCGGTTATAGCTCTTTTTCTCTGTACATGTTTAGCGACAAACACAGGAGCCGCACCTTCTACGATTCCGCTTCCAGTTCTTGCGTGGGTACCGCAAGTGTCTGGGGCTGAGTTTCATGCAGAGTAAGGCTCTCTCCCCATCGAGTGACGCTTTGCAGTAACTAAACGTGTCATGTGGCCTTTTCCTCTTTGTGGAAACCGTGGAATATTTGGAGGCATAACTTTCCCGGCAATACTGTCGGTGAGCATGCACTGGTGGGATCTTGCACTCCCTGTCTCAACCGCCGGTGTAGTTGACTTGGCCGGGATTCAGGGTGGCATCCGCAGAAATTCCAACCATTTTCCCGTTTGCGCTACCCTGAAAAGAGAAATCCATAGAGGCATGCAAGTGTGGATCTTTATAGCATATAACAGACCCGTGCTACTGGACTGTCGAGAAAATCCCGGGTAATTTTTGGTTGTGTTGAATTTCTGAAACCCTTCAGACACCAAGGCGACATGTACAACTCCCAGCTCATCGCGATTATATTGTTTTCATGTACACTCGTACTGGGGAATCGAAAGAAAATTTCTTACAGATTACTTTGTCCGAAAAATGTGTCTGCGGCAATGCGTTCCTTCTGAAATATCTCTCGTGTCAGACATATATGAGCAAGCTCAGCAATCACATGTGTGCGGTCTTCATGGTTTCAGTCATGAAAAAAGATACCGGTGATGAATGGACTCCGGCACAGTTTTCGCTTTTTCTCCCTATCAGTTTAGCTCTCTCTTTTTATGTGAGGAATGTCGAAGGGGTATTCCTAAAAAGCACAAGCGAATATTTCGAGACTTAATATACGACGGCAACTTTTTGCGGCCAATCATGAAAGCCTTCTGATGGAACTGAGATTATTCCAACACTGACAGGGGGAAAAGGTGTTGAGGTGGCATTGTGTTCATAAAGAGGTTTCTGATTTATGAAAAGCCAGTCTTCGTATGGAACAACCCTTCCTGTGAACCGTCCAGCAACAAGTGGCTTGTTTTCCATCCGTCCGGGACTCGCTCTGAACGGTACTCTGTTGCTACATTTTGCTTCCGACCTTGTGAGTGCCCATTCAGCCAGCAGTTCGCACCTGTTCCGCAGTAGTGTTCCTCACATTAAAGAGGACTGAATGCAGTTATGGCATTGCCAACGGTAGACGGCAGTTTGCGCCATTGCTGTATACCACGTTCTTTTGGTAAACTCTTTTTAGAAAACTTCGGAAAAGTTGGCCGAACCTCGTCAGTAGGAGTCTCATAAAAGATATGACAACTCGCTTGTAAATTTTCCTGTCGTCCGCAATCGTGAGGAAGGCATCCGTTATTACGAGCGTGTTTAAGACAGGCATTCCACTGGAGTCGATCATGATCACGCGAATTGCCACAGCCATGGCTACACGTACAGATGCATACAGTGGCTTAACTGAGATGTGTGGATTTCGTTGTGGGCTCACGCAAGTAGGTTTAAAATTTTCCATCAACAAGGGACACACGACGAGGCATGAAGGTGCTGTGACCCCTTGTAGTGACCAGCTCGCGGGACCTGCATGTGGTACAGAAGCAGAATACCATGTGCCTGCCGTCATATCTTAGCCTGAACCACAGTGCAAATTCAAATTATAGTTTGAGTAGTTGGTTCCGACAGATAGATTGAAATTTGAGGTCGGACAATTTAGACAAATGGCGTGCAGATTTCTAATGGCCACAGTGCCACAAGCAAACAGACCGGCTTGCCACACAGGGCATCCTACGCTGCTAGGACGATGGGGACCTTAGATGTGCCATGCTCATTTGAATTGTTCCGGGAAAGGCGTTTTTCGACTGTTTCGGTTTACGCAGATGCCGTGGTTGAGTTGCTAGTGAAACAAACACTTGGGATTTCAACAGTCTTTACGAGCGTGTAGCCACCACAAACTCAGAAAAAAACCTGTGTCAAATTGATGACGGTGAACCGATCGGGTACTCGTGAAAGGTCGAAACCTGTAAGCAGTGAAACCCTTCTTCATGTCGAGTAGCGGGAAAAAGTTGGACGCCTTTGCTTGCGCGCATTCGCTTCCAGGAGGCGACGCAGTGCCGGAACGGCGGGGAGCACCAGCGTGTCTCCTCCGTCTCCGCTCCCAACCACGAAGACTCAGGTTGCCTTGGCCGCGGAGACGGCTCGAGTCGTTAACCACCCACAAATACAAGCGACACAGAGAATCTTTTAGCTGCTGGATGCTGCCGAAAAGTCGACAACACATGTTTACAGCCAAAAACCACTGTGGTTTGGCGTCGCCTTGAAAAGGGTTGCTCGTTCTCGACGACCGTCGGAGCCCGGTACACAAGATGCACTTGCGGAGACATTCATGTCCTTAGAGCACAGTGGTCACTCTGGTAGATTCACAGCTACAGAAAGTATCTGTCTTCTCAAATTTGTCCAACTGTGGTGGCAGCAGGCCCATGCTGCATATCTTTCAGGGATCGTCGCTCGATTTCTGCTCAGGAGAAAGAGAGAGAGAGAAAGTGCGTGCACAGTGTCCACCACATCGGCCGTCGATTCCAAATGAGCTACAATGCAGTGTGCAGTCGCTTTGATTGCAGAGATGAAAATGCATTCTCTCATCAAAAGGCATTGGCAGACAATTGTCAAAGCCCTGAAGAGATCAGGCTTCCGGCCGTTGGCTTTCTTTGATCTACCGTTCTATTCATCAGATAAAGCACGTACGCGTTGTGGTTTAAGGCGAACACGTTCACGAAAAGTGTGACAGATGAACAATAGGCTTCTCGCGCAAGCGGGAGACCCGCCCACGGCATGGCACACCCATCCCAGGGAAGAGTCTCAGTCTGCTTAGGTGAGAGAGGGTCAACCCGTCCGCCCGGACCGTCGTATGATGGTTGTATCGCTTCATTACAGTGGCGTTTCATTGCCCTCCCTCCTGAGAATTGCTTCCTGGACTACCGCGTTCTTTATCTATGGAGAAGCGAGATGTTCATGTGATGTCCCCGTGGTAAAGATCAGGGGTGGTTCGGCACTTGCCCACCATGCACCTGCACAAAACTCGTCCACCCATTGCATTCTTCGCGAAGCCTGGTTCTGTTCTCTCCACCAAGTCCACTCGCCAACTATCCACTGGTGCATCCCACCGGGTCCCCGAGTTAGGGCTTTCTGCACAGGGCGGCAATCCCCGGTTGGTGTCAGAGAGGCAATCCTTTGGCATCTTGCAGGAATTTCCCTTTCATGGCAGTTTCAGTGCACCAGTAGAAAATTTTGGAGCAACTGGTATCTTTCGTTGTTGCACTGATACACAACGCAGTCTCAACCCTGAGGAGGACTCCACTAAGCACCAAATCCAGCAATTCGCCGTTGACATTCCACTTCCAAACGGTGTCGCTGAGAGAATTGTCTCGTCTCCTTGTCGACGAGCGTCTCGTTCCCCTGCGCTCTCTCCTCTCACCCTCCTTACATCTCTCCAGAGAGCGGCATCGGAAACCGGCAGATCAGTCATTTCAGACTCGACTCCTATGAGGAGTGTGGCGACCGTCAACATACAGCAAAGAGCGAAGTCGCACAGGGATGTTATTGCTTCACGCTTACGCAGCAAGCTTGTGTCACGGACCCCTGGCTCATCCCTGACAGCTCATCACTACCAGGCGCTCTCGCAGTCTGCGAATGATTCTGAGAAGTCGCCACATTTCTTGTGTTACCCTGATATCGATATGTATCTCCCGGGAGAGCGGAGCCGCTCAGTTTCCCTTGCTGCCCCGTCGCCGTCTCTTGCGGAGAGACCAGTCGAACTAGCGTTGCCGGATCTAGAGCACAATGCTGTTCCTGGATTTAAAGGAGCTCGTTCGTCTTTGTCCCTTCCACTGCCGTCACGACACTCGCTTCTTGAACCTGCTCTTGCCTATCAAGGGGACGTCGCCGCAGCTGAAGCCGCCGCCAACGCTGCACTTGCTGTGGCAGAAGCAGCTGCTGAAGAGGCATCCGCAGCAGCAGCAGAAGCCGAAGCCGCTGCAAATGTTGCAGAGGAGGAGGCAGCAGCTGAAGAGGCAGCAGCAGCTGCTGCTCAACATGCCTTTGCCGCTGCGGCAGCGGGGTTGGATCCGGCAACGGCGGCTGCAACGGCAGCGGCAGC
>AVCM01000519.1:0-11508 GCA_000447165.1 Hammondia hammondi
AGTGAGTTGGGAGCGGCTACGGCAAAAGCCACTCGAGCAGAGAAACGGGGAGCTGTGGAAGGAAAGAAATGCTGCGTCCAGGGCCTTGAGGGAAGTTGGAATGAGAGACCGAAGGGCAACAGGCGTCGAACGAGTTCAGGTCGTTAGAGCGGGAACTCATCGGACGCCGCGCAAACAGCCAAGGTGGTTGCTCGCAAGAGCGGAAATGCCCCATCCGCTTCGTGAGTGGAATGTGGCAGCCGAGAGAGAAGGGACGTTTCTGCATGCGGAGAGGGTGCGAACCAATAAGATTAGAAGAACACGGGAAATCAACGGAAGACTGGGAGCTGAGAGCGACGCAGAGTCACCGCGAAAAGACTCGAAGCGCGTACCGCTGCAATTGCATGCGCGCAGCGAGCCTGGCTCTTGTAGCTATCTTATGCAGCCAAGGGTCATATTTCGGATCTCAAGGATTAAATGGTCTCCGTCTACTCGATTTGAGTTACACCACTGTGAGCAGATAAGGTAGAATCGAACGGTATGCTCCAAAACGCTGCAAGTTGTAAACAAAGAAAATTTTTCTTAAACACAGGAGTCAGGCAAGCCCCAGAAAGGCGTAACAACGGTTGGCGTCCGCGGAAGAAACGGAACTCCCGATTTCAAGGATTCCTTCATGCGTGGTAACCTCCACTCCGAATCGCGGTGCCAAAGCCCTGCAACACATGCCTGGAGCGGAGGTGGGAGAGGGTGGATGGAACCATGCGACCAGGGACGTGGTTACAATCGAGTAGAATCTTTCACGTCTGAGGTTTGAAAAGTTCAACGAAGAGAAGCTTCTCAGCTGTATACCTCCCAAATAGATCCAGTTCCTAGATATTAAGGCACCACAAGCAGGTGTTGTTAGCGGCATCGCAGGCTGTGCCAGGCCAGCTGCTGGCTTTCGGCATTCACACAGAAAGTAGTAAGAAGGAGTCGCGAAATAGCTTGCTCTGAGTGATACGAGCTTGAAAGTAAAAATTGCTACCTGGTGATTGCAAGTAGAATGACAGCACAGACAGCCGTCAAGCGTGCTAAAGTCAAGAATCGCAGATGGGGGCGTGCCTTTCAGAAAGCATGCGCCGCTTTACCCCGTTTCATCCTTTCTACATTTGGTCAGAGTGAATGCAGTCTGCTGCCCAGAATACGCAGAAAATCGGGTGCAGATGTGTAGCTGAGCCTGCGTTTTCCTTGCTTGCGGCTAAGTGGATAACTGCTGGAGTCCTTAAAAATCAAATTTCTAACGTCGGGACCAGAGAAAGCGATGGGAGATCGTTGAAAGAGCTACAGATCTAGAACATCCGCTGTGTTGTGCTACGGCTGGTGCGGTGACATTGGCAAACTCTAGTAGATTAGATCCGCAGACATGTCCAATTCGCAGAAGAAAAAAGCTGGATTACTACATGTCCTTTAGAACAGTCATGAGTTGTGAACGCGGATGTCCCCCCTTGTAGGTGTGGTAGTTTGGTGACCAAACCGAAATGGTGTGTAGCAGGAATACGTCTGCTCAATCCTTCGCATTGACTTGATCCTCAAGTTTGGTTGCATTTTGTGCAACAAGATTCTGGCTCGGATAAACCAGCCGAATAGGAGAGAGTGGAGCTGTCACATGTCGCCAGACAGAGACCTGCATTACCAGAACCCGGCATACCTCCATCACAATCTAACGCAATGAAAGAAACCTGCCATACCCTAGATACAAATTTACCTTCTCGCAAACTCTCTCATGCTACCCACCGCATTTCTGCCTCACACAAGGTTCCTCTGCCTTTGTCATTTCCGTGCCACTCTCAAGCGGCACCATCGCTGAATTACGCAGCGACATGTGAGTTGTGTGAAGATGAGAAACCCACTCTGGTGCCCCCCAACCCCCCACGGTGAACAGTTGACATCTTTTTTTTGCGGCGCACTAGTCTTTCAGGCCCACAGAGCCTTTTATATAGGTGCCCTTCTGCTCCGTTTCTTGGGCTTTTCTTGCAGCTCTACGTGAGTCGGTTCAGCAATGTGCACTGTCGGCTTGTGTTCAGTAATCAAAGGGCCGGGCTTGGATTCGTAAACAACTGCACGCGGACTCTTCTTGTTTTTGTTCCCTCCCTTTTTCTTGCCTCCTCGGTTTGCAACTGCTTCTTCACTTTGCACAAGTGTCAGAGCCGCTGGGACTGTGACAAGCTTTCCTGTTGAGTAGTCGACATGCATGGGTGCGCTGAATGCCGGGCTCGTCTCATGCGCTAGGAAGGGTGATTGAATTGCTTGCATCGCTGTGGCCATTGGGGGCAGCAGGTTCGTCTGAGTTGGTTCTGGCGACGAGATCACCCCGTGGCCGAAAACGCCAAGAGGCGCCTCGTGAGCCACACTCATCGGGAAAGTGCTGTGGATGGATTCGTGCACTCCTGTGTCTGGCAGGCCGTGGATATCAGCAGGCTCTGTGAAGACATGCGATCCTTCATGTGCAAAGCCATGATCACTGTGAGAGGAGCTTGCAGCTGGAAGGACACCGAGCAAAGGGCCAGACTCGGTGTGTAGCTGGGAACCCGGAAGGATGCCACTCTCAGCATCAAGGACGGTGCGTTCCATTTCGTGAGGACCGCGACCTTCGTGCATCACGTGCAAGTCTTGGTGGGACGTTGCCTCCATCAACCCGCTGTGTGAATGCGAAGGGTGCACAGAATGAATCTGGCCGGCTTCAGTAGAAGACGGAACGTCTGCAATTTGCTCACCAGAATGTCCACTCAACAGCATTCCTTGTGTCACATCGGCACCCTCTAAGTTGCCTGGCAACAGCGACAGCTCTGAGGAAGACGAGATGGTGCTTTGCTGATCGCTTGTATTTGTGTCAACTAGCGCAGGAGAGAGGCCACTATGTGGCGCCGCTTCAGAGGTGCTTACGAACGCCGCGTCTACAGAACCCATAGGTGGCTCATAAGCTCTCTCAGACACTTCTGCAGGCTCCAGAGCTGATGTTTCCGAGTCGACGATAAAGGAAGGCGAGTTGGCTGTCATCGTGGTTTCGTGGGTCTCTTCCAGTTCGTCCATGTCCGCTATAGCAGCCATAGTTTGTTCAGAAGTCGGAGTCACCGCGTTAGTAGACTCAAGAAGTGCCGGAGACACTACGGCTTGTTCGTCGTGCTCTCCGTTATACTGCTGCTTCTGTGCTTCCACTTCCAGCCCAGACTTTGCAGAGGTCCCCTTCAGCGAGTCAACCTCTTTCGGGATGTTCTGTGCTTTGCTCAGCATTCCCTCCCCTCCCTCACCCAACAAGCCCTCATGGTGTTGTTCACCTTTTATTTCGACAACAGTGTCCTCGCCTCCTTCGCCATCCCCTTCGCTGTCGGCATGGGCAGCGTCTTTTTCTTCCGCTCTACCATCGAGGACGCCAGTGCCTTCGGGATACATTTCCGGGTGTTCGTTGTCTGTCTCACGTTTTAGTGGTTCCTCATGAACGACTTTCTCCAGGGAATGTTCTTCTGCATCCGTCGGCTTGCGTGCATGAGGCAACGCTGCCGAGAGGAGACCCCCTGGCGTCGCCGTGGCCGTTGCCTCATCGACGACGTTGCTTTCCGATTTTAATGGCAGTGACACCTCAGTTGTCTCGAGTCGCGTGGATGTTTCAGCCATGGTACTGGTGGCTTGTCCTTGATCGTTTTTCACCTGCGAGACGAGCTCCTCACTGGCAACATCCATTTGACTAGCATTTCCGTTACCTGCACTTCCTGTCTGAGAAGCGAGGGGCTTAAAATCCGTGACTTCTTCACGACCTGTGAGGCTCCCGTCGTTTAGTAGCACTTCAAACTGGCTATCCACCGATTCTGTATGCGGCGCCGGCACTTCCCAGATGGTCGAGAAATTCCTACTATCTTCAGACTGCCCTTCCGTTTCATCATCCGCTGGCAGTTGCATGGCCATCAGACCAGTACTGTTCTCGACTACAGCGTCGTCGCCGAGATAATTTCCTTCGGGCAACACACCGGAATAGCTAATTGGACTCGGGATAGGAGAGAGAGATATTGCCTGCTGTTGCCGTGCCGGGGCTTGATCTTCAGTCCTAGAGCCGATAAATGGTGAAACACCTGTTTCTGTTCTGTGTGCCGCACCTCGGAGACTTGTCGTCACTCTTGTAGCCTGAAAAATAAAGAAAATAGAAAGAACAGATGTACCTCTGAAATGCCAGTGAGATGCCACATTTTGAATTCCGGATAAGAATGGACTTACTACCGCATTCAGAACGACTGGAAGAGTGGCAGTTCATGGCGTTGCGCAGACAGCACTTCCAACCACGAGTCAGGCAGCTGCCTCCGGGGCGCCCAAGCGTTTCGTCAGCCGGTATTGTGTCTATTGGTCCTGGCACCATGTAATCTTGACAGCGAATGAGGTTGTGCCACGGGACGGATTTGAGAGGCGGGACGGTTGGCCGTCGAACAGCTTTCGTGCCAGTATCAAAAACAAACCTTCAAAACCACGCCCGTGGCGTCTTCTTACGTGTGTGGGGGCAGGCGTCGTTAATACAACGCACTGCCCGACGGCGGCAAAGCCCAGCAACTTCAGAAAAGTATGCGAACGCATATTTCCAAGTTCATCGAGAATACAACGCACAATGGAAAGGATAAAGATTGAGGGGTCTCCGCCTATCAATATGTTCAAAAAGATGTTTTGCGGAGCGCGACCGATGTCCGTAGCCTGTGGCTCGTCTACATAATCTGACGAATCCTTGTGTGTCAGGAAAAACAAGACAGTATTCGGGAAGCAGCCGAATTGACAAAAACCTGCAGTCCACTGGGAAGCCCTGTCTTCAATTAAAAGAGTCTGCTTTCGCTTCCAGGCAAATTGTGATTGTATGCATCTATTGCATTTGGGTTTGCGTAAAGCAGATGACTGCACTGTGTGGACGCGAGTCTGCCAAGCTGGCGCAAGGTCCGGGGCGGCGCCAAAGGCGTGTGTGTCCGTTCTGAAGCCAGCACTGATTTTTTGTGCGTGGGAGATGGGAGAGGAATAGTGAGTTCACAGTGGATCCTCTGTGATGCAAATGGACATGGTAGTGCAAGTCGTTCAGAGAGCCACAACGTGCTTGGAAAAACTTCAGGTCGATACTTAACGTCGATTAATCTTCCCGAGATGCATTTCACAGAAATAACGCGTTTGCAAACTTACACGCAGAGGTATCGACACGCTTCACGAACTGAAGTGTAGGCAACTCAGTTTGCTTAAACCTATCAGAAACCACACGAATTGCTACGGGCAATCAATTGACTAGTCGTATCTCAATTTCGTCTAGAGCAGCCAGTGAAGTCACCTTCACTGCAATTAAAACGTCCAAGGGTGACACAAAACTATGCTCTTCATTATGTCCGCTTGCGTCCGAAATTGAGCGATATGGAATTCAATTCGTGTATATTTTATGTTGTTGCGAATAGATACAAAGCTGTGGCAACATTCTTTCGGAATCATATCATGCCTTCAGTCGTGCAGCCGAAGGGGGAACGAGAAGGAGGTACTGATTAGAAGCCACAAACAAGAGTATCTGCTTCGTTTAACGCGTGTTGTGTTAATGAAAACACGCGCGCGACAGTGTCTCTGTGGAAGACCATGCGTCAGTTTCTGTTTCCAACATGAGCACTGCGAGCAAACTCGATCATATGTCAATCTTCGGTGGGCACAGAGTTGCCCGCTAGCTGCAACCGTAATGCCGTCGACTTGTAGTGACGGGTACTCACATGCGTTTCCATCAAATCAGGTAGATCCAATCGTACTCGTGAGCTGCGTTTCCTGCACCTCTCTCATCCATATGCTTTTACCGTCAGATTCTATCTGCAGAACCCTCCTCACGCAAATACTTCATGAATCTTTCTAGTCCCTGTAGAGCTCAACGAGGAGTGCCTGGGTGCGTCAGTTCCCTGGAGACTGTCGCCTCCGCGTGTGCGCCAGAGAGGTGGCCGCCTGCGCCTCAGTCTTTAACGTTGACCACAAAGCTATCTGTACCCATGACTACCTCCAGCAGGAAAACCACCTCCAGGCTTTTCGGGGATTCCCTGTGGTGTCCAGATTGCGCACACGCCATGCGTGTGCACACTAGTGGACTGCGAAAGGTTGTTAGGGCGACAGCGTTTTTTCTCCTGAACCTTTTTCTGATTCTAGTCTTGGTTAGGAAGTGTACGGATGCGCATAGCACAAAGCCGCCCGACTTGCGAGTGCCCGTGCCACATTTCGACAGAGAAGTGGTTTCAAATGATGTCTCAAACGGATCGCACGCACCGACACTCGGACAAAGAAGCCTTGCTAATGCTGTCGCGGCCTTCACTACATATCAAGCGCGTCGTTTACAATGGGAAGAAGCACAGCCAGTTACGGCAGAGGAGGAGAAAGCCCTTTCACTTCTCTGGAGACCCCCACAGGGTGCGAGCTCAGATGAGGCTCCCATCATCGTAGAACCCCTCTCAACGCCTTTGACACCGGGAGGGGAACAGAAGACTCCCTTGCAGAGCACTCAGGGAAGCAGACCGCTGCTGGCGGAGGGAAAGCCTGAATCTGCTCTACTACAGGTTGAGGGCGATACACTGGGGCACCCCAAGGAGCCGAGGTACCATGCCGTTGGAGTTGCGTTCGGCGACTACGAACTCGCACAGGAATTCAAACCAGAGGAGAACGAGGAGACTTCGTTGGACATTGTGCAGCCAGGGGATGAACGAAGACGAAGCACTACAACCACAACCACTGTAGGGCCTCTCCGGTTCCATCAATGCGCAGACGCTACGTCGAGAGGTTATTCAATGCCATTTGTTTGTTGCACAGTCAGGGACGGCGACTTCTTCGATCCTCGGACCTGGCACTGCGGAAGGGTGCCAACCAACCTCGATGCCGTTTTCATCCGTCATTTTGTGCGTCTGCCAGCTGGGAACACGGCATCTGTCCGTTTACGGGCATTGTGGATCATCAAAAGCATGGAACCGCATCTGAAGTCGAGTGCGGGCCTGCTGCGAAGTGGGGAATTTCCCAACGGGAAGTGCCGCACAGACGCGAACGAGTATGTACCACCTTCAGCAACGGAGCTCCGTACCATGCGAGAAACATTTCGAGACCTCATCCATCAAACCCCTTCTCAAGCTTCCGTTTCGGACATCTGCAGCAGTATGAGGCATCCGCCTTTCGAACAGGAGTCAGACTTCGCCGCCAGCGCTGTGACGCTGCTAATAATTGAGGATCCTCAAGATGGCGTGCTATCCGAACCTGCCAAGGCAATCGCGCTGACGGGCGTGGAAAAAGCAGGGGCAGACTTACTCGGTGAAGACGGGGCGGCTGGAACCGACATGCAAAGCACTATTCAAAGTCAGGAGGTACCAGTTTTCAAGAACATACCTAGCACAGGAGGCAGCGCGTCTCGTACCGCTGATAGACCTCTTCAGTCACGTACTTCTGCCTCGGCTCCTCGAGAGACGGGTAACACAGGAACAGCCGTCACGGAGGAGCCGACGAGTGAGACCGCCAATTCTTCACCATCTCCCTTGGTTCCTTTCGGTTTTGGGCGAGCGCCACAACCCCCAACTCAAATGGCCCTCTCGCGACTGCCAGTACCCACAAGCCCTCCACCTGTAATGGGAAGGCCACGAGTCCTGGGTGAATATCGAAACGGTCTTCACCGCCTACAAAGTTTCGCGGAACCCCTTACTCTTCGAGGGCCGGCGACCTTGCGCGTGGAGAATGGTGCCGCTTTGCTTTTCCTCTCGAAGTGAGTGTTTGTAGAGCCGAACAGCCAGGATTCATTTTCCGGTGTCGCAGTAGCATGACCCTCTTTAGCGGTGCACGCTACACTGTAGAATTGTCTGCTGTCACAGAGAGGGATCGCTACCATAAAGCAGTCTTCAGTGAATTAAGCTGCTTTGATCTCGCACAGAATAACGGAACGCCTTGGTCTCCTTACGCGTGCCTGCTGTACTATCTGGGAATCCTGCTCAGCGCGGCGCTGATCACCAACGCTCACCTTCGCAACGACGGAACATTCTTTATCGGGGAGTCCGTCGCTTCTGACTGTCTCACCGAAGCACTTCGTAGCGGAGAACGTGAGAAACAGGCTTTATGCAGAATCCCTTCCCTTATCACCAGTGGATCGCTTCTCGCTCGCGAACCTATTCATGTTCACTGGCTGCAGCTATCCCAGCGGTTGGGCCCGCACCACCCCGAAGACGTCGTGTGGTTTGGGAAAGTCGGTTATCCTCCGGGGCTTCCGGGAGATTCCTCAAGCACGCTGACATTCTTTGGACACAACGAAGTCGAGAGAATCCTTCCTGGATTCAGCTTCTCGTTTAGGTACGATAGAAACTGTCATCACAGCCGTTGTCAAGTTCACCTGGTAGGCAGAACGGAATCGAAGGTCACACCCCAATCAGACATGGATGACTAAAGGCGAGCGGTGCCGACTAAAATACAGCTTCCTGCTTGCTCATCTTCTCCGTCTGCTTCGTTTTTCAGAAGACTAGGCTTACCGCCTTTCCCTGCACCACCCAGGAGACCTACCAAGACCACTCTTTTGATCAAGAACTCGGCAGCGTCCATAGATCTAATGATTTATGTAGACGTATTTGATGATGACGGTTTCATCGACTGTTGTGAAAGTAAGCAATGTGTTCATGCCATCTTCCGTCCGAATGTATTTCTGTCGCCCTAATATTCCAATGCCTTGACTGCTCACACACATGCTGCAGGGTTCTACGACAGGAACGTCGCGGTCTTCGAGACTGCCGGTGTCAACGTGAAATTTGGGCTATTTTCTACTTTGCGGAAGGATGTGGGGGATGACTCGAAGATCTCCGAACAAATTGTTATTCGTGCAAACAGAATAACTACTGAGGAGGTCTTTTCAGGCGTCCCAGCTGTTATCGCTAGGGAGGACGCCATCATGGTAAGATGGACCAAGGTGACCTAAAGATCTGGCCAGTTCACACGTGGACGCCCAGATAACTACGTAAACCAGCTCAAGGTTATGGTGTACCGCGCCTTTATTTTGAATCGGAAACCAAAAACATGATTCCGTCGAAAACGATATGTTTTTGATGATGTAGGCACACTTTTTAATACGGCAGACGATTGATTTTAACATAGACTTTGGCAGGCACATGGCGGTACAGCGTTGTTCCGATATGCTGAAAGGAGATCGGAGCACATGATCACCTGCGTTAGCCAACCGCGTCCGATTTAAATACCATGGACAAGACTTTGTGTTCTAGGCAGTATGAAACAACGTACGTTTTACCACACTTCTTGAGTAGATTAATCATGCAGTTACCAACATGATGATGTTTGTTGTTAGGGTCAAACTGTCAAGACGGTCGAAGCTCGTGACTTTCTGTCAGCTTGAACGAATTTCGAATGGTCTTTCTCTGTGATATGACCTGTGTGAAACAGACAAATTCGGAAACGGTGGCGAAGCAGGCTGGGACAGCCAGAGACATTGTGTATTTCCAGTGCCTGGACGAGTGCCGCGTCAGCAACCAGATCTTCAAGAACACAAAAGGGTACAAATATGTCCAGGTGACGCGCGAGCTCCCTCCTAACAGAAACATGTCTTGAAGAAAACGAAGTGAAGTGTCGTTGCCGCCCGTGACCTAGAAACCTGTGGCTTTTTACCACTCTGTAGTCTGTGTGATTCGGTTCCTTTGCATGCATGCAATGTAGGCAACAATTTCAAATTCCCTGTCCGTTGCCACCGTGGGTTCGTTCCCGGCGTGTTTAGATGGTCCAGTGAAGTACCAGAGGTGACGCAGTGTAATTTGTCTCCCCGTCCGCAGTGGCGTGTCATTCTCGTGGTGAAACAATATGTCAACAGACCCATTTCCCGTTATCGCGAGCACTGCAATGCACATGCGCATGCATAGCAACCTTCTAAGGACGGAGCATCGCGATCATCGAAGCCCCAAATGTTCTTCTAGTCGCATTTCACGCAACAGCACAAAGCGAAGCGCCTCACTTGAAACTTGTAAGAAAACCGGGACCGTATCCTGAACGGAGGATCGCCCTATGGCTCCGTCGTCACCGTCCAGCTTTCAAATCGTAATGAACAGCCAGACCGTCTCCAAGGAATCTCCAACACAAGAGATCTCGAAGAAAGTTACACGTTGAGGTGCTCGACATTTATTTTTTGTCAAGAAACTCGAAGGATATAGCAGAGCAGATCGAAACCGGTCTTCCTGATTAACGCTGCGGGGTCTTCCGCATTGGTCCTGACACTATTCAGTGCATGTGTATCAAGTGTCAAGGCATGCCGGTGGCCACGCAGAGCCTTCGTGTGCTTTTTTTGTCTTTATTCTTCTACTCCATTGGCCAGCCAGAAACGTTTTTTATCCGCGCCGTTAGGACCCGTGACGGCCATGTTGACCTTGGTGCTGGCAATGGCTTCGAGTTTCTCAGTCTTCCCTCCACGAGCCGCCCTGTCATCGCTCCGGCGCTGAGATTGTTGCCCATCTTCAAATCCGCTCTCCTCAGAGGGCGACAGGGGGAGAGGTGCCGTGCACTTCCGAATTGCCCAACGTTTTCTGTCCCCACGGCTCCATCGTTTCTCGCGCCTGCCCCATTTCTACTCGCAAGCCACATTCCGAACATGCGAAAGACTTTTGCCACGCTTAATGGGTCCCCTGGTACAATTCTGTCCGACACTCAAGTACGACTGCGGTCACACTCTCGTCACCACTGTACCACGGGGGTTCTACATAAGACAGCTGCGCCGAGTTTTTCTTTCCAGGCGTCGGACAGGAAGAAAGCCGCAGACACCGAGCGGTCTGAGGATCTCGTTTTCTGGTGGAGAGAAATGCCGAAACATCGGATGGCGTTCCTTCCTCTTTCGTCTCCAGCACGCCTCGGCGGCTGCTGCTGCGCCCGGCATCTAGCCATGGGGGAAGTTGTGGGGTTTCCCCTCGTCGCCTGGCCTGCCGTCAGAAGCAGTATTTGCATGCATGCGTTGAGAGCACCCGTGGCACAGAAGCACCGCGGTTCTCCAGTCTCCCAGAATTTCTTTTCGTCGGAGCCGTCTGCGGCACCGGTGACTGCCGGTCCGATCTCAAGCGCTCCTTGGCTGCATGGATGGTCACGTACACTCCAAGGTGGACGCTCGAGCAGAGCGGCAGATTCTGTCGGGGTGAATTCTTCTACAAGGGGTTTACGTTGCCTCACACATTCCAGCATGCGTCAATCTGTATCTTCTGTTCAAAGCAGTGGGGGATGTCCCTCTCCATATGCTCGCCGTTCACCGGCAGGAGTCTCGTGTATGTCGTTCTCTGTGTCTTCTGTGCGTGCATCGACCGCGAAAAGGGTCTCGGAATGCGCGCTAGCAGCCTCTCTGCCTCGGGACCCGCTACCAGAGTCTTCTGCTTCCTCTTGTTCGTCTTGTTCTTCCTCGTCTCCCAGTCCGGCTCCTTCTTCGCCTTCTGTCTCCACCGGGTGTTCTTCATGCCTCTCCCCGTGTCATCCGCGTCTTCCCCTAGAGCCACCTGTGCCGGAGAGTGATGCTCTACA
>AVCM01000523.1:0-18883 GCA_000447165.1 Hammondia hammondi
GGGGGGGTTACCTGTGTGGGTGTCAGTTAATGACGACGGGCTCCTGTATCATTACATGCTACATTTCTTTGAATTAATACCTTTCCCACATTGGTGACTCTCGTTTTAGTGATTCAAATGGTTGTTGTCACCCTCTATTGGGGAATGTGGGTCAGCGTGCTATTTACGTTACGCTTTTTACCGTAGACGACTATCTTTTTCCTCCAAGTGCAAACTTTTAAAAGCAAGCTGCTGTATGAGTCGTCAAATGGAGCCGAGGTTCCCTTGTCAAATTTTTCATGGGGCGTCGTCATTCTGTAGACAGATACCCACCACTACGATCCTTGTTGCTTTTCAGTTTAAGCTGTCTTCAATACGTACTATCGCACAGCTTCGTCCGGTTGTCGGTGCCCGTCCTCAATCGCTTATGAATCGGTGAAAAATGATCCTTCTGTCGCACCGTTGGGTGCAAAAAACCACTTTCAAAACACGTCCGTTTCACACTTTGTTTTTGCGGGTTGCTGTACTTTCGCCGCCTGCTCACGGAACTAGCTGGAGTAGTGCGGCCAGCGATGTTTCAGGATCGCCTCAACCTTGCTTGCAACAGGAGGCCTTCGGACGGCGAAGCACGGATCTTGCCTTTCTTCGCACCAGAAAACCTTCGATATTCAACAAGCCGAATAGACGTTGGCAGTGTGTTTAGATTACTTCATTGAGTCACTTCGGCGTCAACTGACCGCGGCTAGCCACTACTGGGCTTTCTGTCCTGTGCATGTTTCTTAGGACTGTACATCGTCGATCCAGGCATTCTCGAGAGATTATCAACCGTGCGTGTTCCTCGCTTTTATAGTGCCAGCCGTGCACCACATTTCCTCTGCCATCAGAAGGCAACTGATAGTGTATACATTAAGAATATTATGGATGTCGCCACAGGATAGTCCGACGATCTCAATCGCGGGGTCCCCCACACTGGGACGAAAAGCCACAGATGGCACCCTCGGTTACAAATGCACCTAGCACACCTACCTTCTTATTCCATCCATGCGCCCCGCTTCCGACGAGTAGTTCACTTACATTCTTGACCAAAGGTACGACGCAAACAAAACATGAACAGTCTGAAAAGCAATGCTGTAAACAAAGCAAAGCATTGTGATGTCCCTTTGGCAAGGCTAGCGACAGGTGTCAGCTATCCTAGTCTGTGCTGACGCTACAGTTGCTAACGAGAGGCTCTTGTTTGTTGCCAAAATTCAGACAATTTGGATAAGCATGATTTGTGCCGTTTCCAATAGCCTTTTCGGTACGAGAGCTCCAATTACAAACTGACGTTGCAGGGCAGAAAGCTGCTGCTCTCACAGTTGATTGTAGCGTTTTTCTCTTCGAGGCTTCACCACTAGTGCCTTGCAGAAACCATTAGACTGTTAGAACGCATTTTCAAGGGGAGCCTCTTTCGTCAACTCAACATTTCCATTTACTTCAACGTGCCAAATGCACAGTCAGTAAATCTGCACCACGAGACAAACGCCCAAACAGTAATCATGCAGACACCGTCAGTCGACGTGTCTCAAACGAATGACGAGCAGCCGTCTCAAAATTGAATTGACAAGACAGTCCGTCCTTGAGAAATAAAGCAAGTCCTGACGAGTTTATTCCTGATGGCTGCTTGCCAATGCAAAAGACCCATGGCGGCGGCCACTCAGGTAACGAAAACTATCGAAACAAAGTGCATAATCCGTTTCCCAGAGTCATTCCAGAATGGATGCTTCCGGAATCATGTGAATATACTTTAGTTCATGACGCAGTGTTATCAGTTGCTTATGGTAAGAACCGTCTTACACATAATTGCGCGGAAAATCAGATTCAACAGGTGTGCATGAAAAGTCCACCAGTGTCCGACAGCAGAGCTCTCTCTTCGTATACCCTGGCTCCTCATGGACCGTTTCTGTGCCTGTTCCTGTAGAAGAAACTGTCGGTATTTGCTACCATCAGAAACAGTGCAGCCAGTCAAACGACAGCATGAGTGGCGTCATTAAAAGCAGGAGAGCAAATCCGGCTGAGCTGCTGTATACATACCTTTGACAAACGCAGATAACGATGACCGACGAAGAGGCAGACTTCAAATAGTGGAGGCAAAAGAAAGGGAGAATTGCACCAACCAGATGCCAGAAAAAAAAAACTGTACGTCTCATCTAGAACAGAAAATTCGACTTCTATCGTACATCCCGGTGGAAGCTCGGACGCACGATGACTGCTGAAGCGTGAACCAGAATACAGAGGCGCCGGCGATGACGCAGACACACTCCAGCAAATAGAATAAAGGCAAATTCAGAAAGGCCTACACATTTAGCCGAATTTACTAACTACCATTACATTGTCTGCTTGAGGGTGTAGACGGTCCCTGGTCGTTAGCACGGTCGACATGCGGAATAAACAGAAAAATTCTTGCATGATGGAGAACGGTGCGAGTTCCGCCGGTGATAGAGCTGTTTTTCTTTCAGCCGAACAGATACCGCGACAGCTCTTGCGGGACCAACGGGAGTTCCCCTCTAATACGTCCAGCTGACCTCAGCAGTTATCTCGTCGAACGCCAAGGAGCAACCTAGTTTGTTCCTGTACGCACACGTCTTCTTTGAACGGCAGGCAGCGATACTGATGACGCCCCAACCTAAGCAACCTAGCATTTGTCGGAGCTCTTGGACCCTGTGAAACTCAAGTTGTGATAGCGTCGTTGGTGACTCCTCTGTAGATACTTCGCATCGGTAAGCAACTCGGGAAGACTGCCAGATAGCTGCACACATTGGAGCCATTCGCGCGTGTACCCCCATCAATCAGTACAATGTAAAGAACTCGTTACATCTGCAAGTGTATTTCTTGTTTCGCAGATAGTCATACTCAAGCGACAATTGAAGGTTTAGGGTTTAACACCCCCCTTGTCCCCAAACACCACCACTTCCCCTCAGCCAGCCCAATGCTGCCACATGCAAATTTTCCTGTCCGCGTACCCTCCGACAGCGTCGACGACTTCTTGGGACGACGAGGGACCTGTTCGGTGCATCGATTGTTGCGTTGGCACTCGGGACAGTTCAGCTAGCGACAAGACTGGACAGGTGGTAAATTTGGCGAGACTCGCGGCATGTGATGGGGTGATAATTCTTTGTTGAATTCTGCGAAGAACAAAGAAACAGACGCATTTTACCTCTAATTGGCATGCAGGCTTGTGCATGTTTCCGGCGCCTGCTGTGGGCGACTACAACGATTTGCTTGTTGCGCTGAGGCATCTCCTTCGCACACGCTAGAGTACAAAATACGGCGTCTCCGCGTGAGAAAGTGTCCAGAGGTATTTTTTTGACCGCGAACACTCGAATCTAACGACAGGCTTGTTTTTTGCGCGGCTAGCCTTGCAAATCTATCGTGTATGACAACGGCAGGCGGGTTAGGCACATGATACGCTAGCGACGTCCTCGTTTATCCTTGCCGCACTGCCACAGCTCAGAACACGACAAGACCGGCTTTGCCACTGTTCGTAGAGACTTGAAGTGGCTGCGTCTCAGTTTCGTTTCAAATCACGAATTCACAGCGGGTGTGGCTATGAAGACTGGTACGGTTTTTGATTTGTGGGCAAGTATTGAAGGCAGGCCCCCCCCAAAAGCCCTTCTCGGTCGCCCACGAGGTCTTAGCCCCCAGGTCTCGCGGAAAGGGGAAGAGCTTATTAGCTCCGTGAACACTAGTTGATTCCTCGTTAGTTCTGTCAACTCCGGTTGCCACCGCTGCACCCGGACATGCCGCAGGCTGGTTGTTACCATCCTCATCTTCCGCTCGGGCGCCTTTCGTTCAGGGGCGGAAACACGGCATTATGGTTTGTTCTCCAGTGGCGGCTGCCCGGCAGCTGCAAGGAAGAAGACGGTTGGAAGAGTGCTCGTTAAGACCCGACGACTCTCTGAGTTGTTGCGGATTCTTACCCTCCGGCGGTCCACGGGTGCCAACGGCGGCACACCCCCGCTTTCACGCAGCAGTTGACTTGCATACGCGCAATGATTTCCAATTTTCGCATCCTTCTTTTGAAGAGAAGAGAAGGGCGTCCCCAAAGCAGTTGAGCTGTGCTGCAAATGCATTGCTTCGCTTACCTGTGGACAGCATGCAGCTCAACTCTACACACCACCCTTCGCCTTCGGTATTTTATTGTCGGCGACCACCGGAACCTGGAGTGAGATGTGCTGTGAACAGCGTTGGACGCTGTAGGAGTCAAAGTCAGGTCTGCATAAGAGCAGCGGCGCATCGAAGTGAACGAGTTAGCGTCGCTACAAACCAATGGGGATATTCTGGGAAAAGGTCGCCTCTGGCGACCAAATTCATGAGGTCGCTGTTACTCTTCGTTCTTTTCACCATGGTCGCCATGGACGCTGCTGTAGCCGTACTACCTCGGTGGACAGCTAACCACTCTCAGGCTGGACAACTTGAACTGCCCATGGATGTTAGCGCTTCTTTGCATTCGCGTGGGTCTCGGCGACGAAGATTGCCCTTCAGCGACAACGAACTCATGCATTTGCACGACTCACCCTCTTCTCTTCAAGTTGCTGAGTCGAAAAGTAGGTCCCGCTACCAATATAGAGTCACGTTATGCTACAGAATCCGAGTGAAACTCCCAACACATCCCACTTTTCACTTCTTTTGTTACCCGAGCCACCTATCTCAGCTGGTGCTGTGGCTTTACTTGCTACATGAGCGAGAGGAAGCACCCGTTTTATTATATTACGATAGTTTTGGCGTTGTGCCGCATAACGACTATTCTTTCCTAAGCGGGTGCCAGGGGCCTTTTCTGCGGTCCCGACACCTGTATTTTTCTGGTACCCCGGCATTGGTGGTTTCTGTGGCACCTTTGCTCCTCCTTTGGATCCTCACACTACGGGGACACGTTTACCAAGTTTGTGCCACTGTCTTGTTTCTGCTCGCCAGATTTTGAAGGTTTTGAAGGCACTACTGTGGCGCTGACGTGCGGCTCCTTGTTTATTAGCATCAAGTCAGCGACCTGGAAAAGTAGCACTGGCGCGTGTCCGGCTGTACGTGACTGCCAAGAACAGATGCGAAGGCTCTGTAAGTGCGTCATCTCCTCACAAGGTTCGAGGAATTCAGTTAACCCCTCTGACGTGACGTGAGTCAAGGAAAAAGAGCTAACTAGACAACGGACTTGTCAAGTATCACTAGATCTGGATAAACGACAGACAGTACGGTTGTAACTCAGTTGGCACAAATATCAAGTCTCTGTAACAGATGAGCTGTTGCACGGGAGATCGGGGTTTGCGCGCTTGATAATTCTTGGTGTAGGTGGCGTTGGCATCTATCTGTTCCCGTGACTGCCAGCGGTCTAGCAACACATTGCCGAGAATACCGGCAGTTGCATGAGTGGTTGGACTGGAGTAACTTCTACACGCATCTTGCATGTTTCCCCGAATGCGCGAGTTTCAATGGCGAGGCAGGTACTGATTCGATAACGCAAAGCGTCTTGGTGTGGTTTTCCTCAGATTCAGTGGCTTTCGGGGTGCTGCCTTCGTAGATTGTAACTTCTTTATGTATCGTGCCTATGAATCGTGCAAGGCACAGTGTGATGCTCAGTATGTACTGCCTTTTGCTCTAGGTGACGGTTTCTTCTCTTGTCGGGTCGTGCCCGTTGCAAGCAATCCAGAGAGTGCAGAAGCGAGCGGCCTGTCTGCCGCCAAGGTATGAAACGCCACTCCCCTTTATGCGGTTCCGGTTTTACCCTCTACGCGGTCCTCGAGTCAGCCAGGAAAAATCCATGTTTGCTCGTTTTTTACCAGGCTACGAGGGAAAGTCTCACTGGTGTCTGGACATGGGGCAGTTGTGGGAAGAGGGAACAATAAAAGTGAATACTCTAAGCAAGTTCAGGTTACCAGTTATCGACCTGTAAACACACCTGGACAACATCGTGATAAAGCCACCAACATACTTACTCCAGGCTTCTCTGCGCTATGTTTTTTTATTCCTCTTTTCTTTGCCTTTGTGTCAGTGCGGTGACGTTTGTAGTATGAGCGCGGACCCTCGTCGCATTCTCACTGGCGAATACGAGTGTAAGTTCAATATAACCATATCCGAGTTTTATCGTCAGTTTACTCATTGACGACATTTGGTCTGATTGTTGCCCAGTAGTCTTTCTAGCAGATGCTGGTTTTACTCTGCTGGGTAGCGAACGTCCTCAAGGGCCGATGCAGGCATTGTTTTTAACACTCTGCTGGATCTCTTTCATATAGCACTATTGCATGATGCCGGTTTCTGGTTTGCGTATTTGAACGTCTAGGTTCGACTGTGGAGAAATCACATATAGACTCATGCTGGTGGTAGACATAGAGTAAAAACTTGACGGTGCAGGGTCAGGGGTTTTGGGGAAGTGGAAAGAGCAGATATCGGTCACATGGAAGAATGGGCTTCACGTGATATCTGTCGGATACTACCAGTACAGTGGTACTGATCATACAAGCATCTGCGTGGTAGTTTTCTCTCGCTCCGCCATTCGCTGACTGCATTCACCACGGGGACTTAGAACAGAATATCAAGTGCTTTGTCTTGAGGCTTGTTGAGTTTCTTCGATGTGTTTGTATGCGCTCGTCTGCGGCTCTCAACACGCACGCCAAGTGCGCATCCCAACAAGTGTATGCAGCAAAGTTAGAACCCACAGTTACTACTCGAAATCTTGTTTCTCATATGTTACAGTTGCTGATCCAATCGCAGTTCTCTTCCTCATAGCTGCACGTAAGTTGTGGGATGCCTCGACAATCATCCGCTTTTGGAAAACAGACTGCAAAGCGAGTCAAATGCTGTTTGTTTTCAGGTCTTGTCAAAGGGGGGACCGACACCTCAACGTTTCTCGATGAGCACTCCGCGGGCGCCTCGACCACCACTGGCCTTGTAACATGGGACGCGATACAAGGTGCGCGCGGCAGACTAACTTGTGTCAAAGTGCGCAGAGAAAGAGTGTTATCGTTGCCCTTACCGCTCGTAAGCAATGTTGTACGCGAGCGGAGCTGCCGTTGCCTTTTGTGTTTTAGCTGGGGAGGCGGCACCAACAGCGAGCGAGATCGGAGGCGCAGGCGGCATTTCCGCGTTTGTCGCCACGCAAGCCTCTCAAGGACTAAACATGATCAGCTACACTGACACAGACTCCTCAGACAAACGGTACGCCCTCTGTCCCGTTCGCAAGACATTCCCGACAGGTGGGTGAACCCAAAGCTGCGTCCTTGAGGCTATTCTGCAGTTTATAACGGGCGCAATGTGTATTCTACCCTGCTGGTGAAAGCAGGCGAATTGGGAGTTTTGCATGCCCGTATTGCTGGGTGCCAAGCCGGAACATGACAGGGTCAGTTGCATCGACTTCCCGCCACGCTCGTGTTGTGAAAGGGCCACTCTGAGAGGCATAACCCGCATTTGTGTGCCGTCAGTGAATCCAGATTTCCAGGACTCACCCTCCACTACAAAGCACACCTGCGAAAAAAGATTTTAGGTGAACGGCTCTAATGGATATTTGCACTACGGTAGCGGAAGCACTTTGCTTCTGTACACAGATGTTCCGGTGAAGTGAATGCCTTCGTCCACATGCTCATCTTTCTTTTCCTCTTTCCAATTTCTCACCAGAGCATCGATCGACCGCCTTGCTTCGCAGAATCCGGCAAGTGCGGGTCTTCTTCAGTTAAGCGCTGACAGATCAGTAAATAAAGTTTGGTTCACTCAAGGTAGGCTCGAGTTCTCTGACGCTCTAGAGACCGGCTCTCCATGTTTCACATGTGTGGTTTTTTGCTGACGGTGGTAGCGTTCCGAACGGAGCACCTGCTTTCTAGAAAGCGGCTGCCGCGTCGTTGTGGACGACCGTGTGCACATGTGCCGTCACCATAATGCACATGCTGTGTTTCTCTTTATTTACAACACAGGAGCGTTCGCAGCACAGTATGTTCCTGACGGCACCCACCCGGCGACGATCGTCACAGTCGGAATGACCGCGTACGGTGGCCCGCCCGCAAACAGCGCTGTAGCGTCATGGGAGGTACGAACTTGCCGACTAACTTTGTAACTTCTTAGCGGACGGTGATGCAAGAATAGACTTCCAGGAGCACTAGTATCAGCGAAATGAGGAACGATCACGAGGAGGATTCACTGACTATTCCTGTGTCACAGCGTCTCTAGCTGCTTTGGGACGTTCCAACACCAGGAGTTGTTGCGTAGTGTGTTCCGACATCATTAGACGCCGTCGCTTTTGATCACCAGAGTGTGGACCAGAACAGGAGAAATGCCCAGGAGAGTGTACACTTGCAGAAGAGTACAAACACGGAAGTGCTCTATGAGTCTTACGAATCTGGATGGGAAAGGGAAGGATCTGGTCCTACAATTGAGACGCCAGTGTTCGCAGACGCGGGATCGTACTTCCTATGTTTGCCTCGCTGTTGCAGCATGCAGACTTCGCATGCGGTGCTGCGGATACGTTTGCGATAAGCCAGGGACTTACGGTGAGAAGGGGCACTGCACAGCTCGGGTTTCCTGTCATTGAGACGGTGTCATAGTCAGAGTCGCTCTTGACTTTGGTTTTGTGGAGTACTGGGTTTCAACAGGCGTGCCACTTGTCCACACAGGAGTCTTTTGGGGGAGGGCTCCCGGAATCTTTGGCAAACGTTTCAGTGCAGCGCGCGCAAGCCAGATAGGATAGGGGTTTTCAGTTTGGGAACATTCCCTCATTCAGAGTGAGCTGTCGTGTCGTGTCATATCAACTCGGCGGAGCAGTCAGACCAGTTCTACAGAAGACAGGCGCCTCCTCCGAGACTACTGGTCCTCTATATGGGTCGGTCACAAGCGAACCAGCAGTCTTCGCACAGTCCCTTCGCAGCATAAGCGCTTGTCTGTAGTTCGACGTACATTTCCCTCTATCCTCCTGCATTCGATGTTCCTACCGTATGTTCTGTGTTTTCATATGTCAGGGTGCGTTAATGAAACGATGTAGGGAGTTCGTTGCTTCGAGGCTAGTTTGTTTTGTTTTCGTTTGAAGCAAATCTCGGGGAACCTCGTTCGTTGTCTCACGCCGGCATCTTGCACGTTCCGCCCCTGAATCGTGCGTTTTTTTCGTTTTCGGGAGTGCTGTCTTTGCAGCCTCGGCATACCACTGCATCGACAGCCCAGATCGTCTGCAGCAACGCTTCGTCCGAAGCATGCACAGACCTGCAGGCTGTGAACGAAGCCATAAAGAATAGTCGACCAAAGACAGTCATGCTCGAAGGTGAGTTTTTTTCGCAGTCCGCCGAAACGGGTGCTTACCGATGAGGAAATAGACAAGTTTTTGAAAGAACACCGTCTCACAGGGACCACAGCTGTGGTAGCTAACCGACTCGATGCTCTGTAGGAATCTGGTTTTTCCGTTCCACGCCTTCGCTTGCCCCGAGCTTTTGTGAATCTTTGGTGTCCTTCAACCAGGTATTGCATGCCATCGGGAAGGAAAGGCGTTCGGTCTGCTCTTCGCCGACGGCACTGTTCTCGCCTTCGGAGCCGCCGACAGGGGTGGGACGATGAGCGCAGAGGCAAAGGTGAATGTGAAGGCCACTCCGGATGAAAATTTCCAGAACGAAACTTGAAGGCTTTTGGTTGCTTACCCCACATGGACATGAATCTTGCTGAGTGGACTCAGAAGCTTCCACCGTCTTTGCAGAATAGCAAGTGGGACGGTGTGTGTCTGTTACAGTCTCCCGTCATGTGCGAGTGGTGGGAACAACGACAGAACGACTGAGTAATGTTTTCTTCACGGCTAGTAAGGCGGAGAATAAGTGCCAGTATGTGCCTCCGTCTGTATCTCCAAGTGACCTCTACTTTCTGTAAACCGTGGAAAGGATTCTTCTCTGCGGGAGGACTAGCGTGGCTTCTTGAAGGCAATCAGGATCGATATCTGGTTTTCGACAGAGAGTGAGCTGTCGTCTCCAAGACATAACCATGCCCAATTTGAGAACTCGTTTCTTTTTCCATTGTCACAAGACTGCAGTTTTCGAGCTTAGACTTATAGTGTGTGGCAGAGCCCTACACGGTCGATGCCTACTAGACCCATCTTGAGACAGAACGACCTCTGAACGCGGGGCAACATATGGTATTTCCTGTCGTCTGTTTCGTTCCGTTTTGCGCCATCGCGATGCCGTCAAATGAGGCCTTTCTCTGCATCTCCTCCAGCCGTCATATGTGCAGGAATCCTTTGTGTGCGGTTTTCTCTTGTGATGGGTGAATGTCCAGGGCGACCTGTCAACCTTCGATGCAACCCGCAGCCAACGCGTGAGAAAAATTGTCGCCACGCAAGGCGCCATGGCTGTGTTGCTACTTCGAGGTTCTGTGTATGCGTGGGGACTCGACCAGTTTGGTGAGCACAGAATTTCTGAATATAATGCCTCATTGGAGTAAGGATACGTGCGAAATCTATCGCAGCTGGGCAGCTGATGAGAGTGGGATGTCGTTGCAGTGAGGCATGGGATGCATGCACTTTCAACAACTCAGCAGTTTCCAAATTATGTGAATTCACTTTTGGTGTTGGGAACTCGTGACGCCTATTCTGTATCCGTAAGACCGTTCATGAACTCCAGAACTGGCTTACGCGGACTTCATTCCTGCTGTTCCCAGCGTGGACGGAGCGTTTTTCATCATTAAAGACAGAGAATGAAGACACGACAGCGACGTATGGGCTGCTACGCGAGTCATTGCGAGCCTGGCGTCGCGGAGAGGCTGCATCAGGCAAGTTTGTCTGTGGATCCTTTAGATAATTTTCATCTCTGCCTGTCTAGTGTCATCCATGCTTGCAGGCGGCACGCTTCCATCGCCAGAACCGACAGGTGTGGTTGACCTGGTAAGTTCCCCGTTAATGGGTTTCACGCAGGTGTCCAGACGTAGCAGTTGTGACATTTGCACTGGTTCTAGGTCATCTGGGGAACGTTCAGAAATCAGAGAAGGACAATCCTTCAATGCGTATCTCCACTTTCCTGGTTGACTGAATGGATATCGCGTTTCTCTTGTCCGTGTCCGCGCTCTCTCGCCTCTTCAGGTTTTGTGATATTTTCTGTGAAGCTGGGCAGCAATTCAGCGATGTTTGCTATTGCGCATTTTGGGGAGGATTGGCGATCGGTGAGGGAGCGCTGCACGGAAAATCTCGAATAGAATACTTGACGAATGTCGGGGTTTACAGTGCCTTAACGGACGATGGCTTTTTGGTTGGAACAACTTGAAAAATAGAATCTCAGGGGAGCGTGATGAGGCAAGCCTGTGCTCACTGTTCCCTGTCTTCTCCAGGTCGCCAACGACGTCGGATTCGCAGCCCTGACAGGGGGAGGGTCTGTGTACACCTGGGGCAAAGGCATGGTAGTGCCCAGTCGGCTAGCTGGCGTCGAGGTGAGTAAAACCCTTTAGTCTAAAAAGACCGGGAAGACTAGCGCGAGCTGTGCCTTACCGTTCCAAACTCGGACCGATTCGGGAAGAACTGACTGACAAGGGGACATTGAGAGGTGGGGCAAGGCCTTTTTTCAGACCATTCACCTTCGGTTTGTGCATGCTGACACTTATTGGGTACTCTCAAACACTTCCTCGATTCTCTAGCAAACATTTCCTACTGCTGCGGTTGTTAGGTTTGCTGAGGTCTTTTGAACGACGACGCATCCGTTTAGAGCTTCACGGGTGCCATTACGGCATTTCAACAGGCAGAACTTGAATTCGGTTGCGTACGAAAGGATGCAACGAATTGCGGTTTCAGAATGTGGGTCGGTCGCGTGTGGCTTTGTCCCATTTTCGGATGCCATGTTTGTCGTACAGGACAATCGTGGATCCTCTGTGATACGCCCTGCAAAAACTTGCGAAATTCAGTTGTTTTGTTCAGAACGTCCTTTCACTGTGGTATGGTTGTGACGGGTTTCCGACCGTTGTCTAACGTCAGTTGCTGTGTTTGTTGTATGCTTACAGATTAAGAAAATAGTTGGCGAAAAGACATGCTTTGCGGCATTTGATGCCAAGGGTGAGAGTGCTTACTGGCTGCTGTAAGCGAAGCCGAGGAAAAGTGACTTTAGCTATTTTCCAGCGCACCTCACTTCAGCTACATTGGATGATCATCCCCCCGTTCCTGTTAGGCGAATATCGTGATTGCCGTTTCGTTTCAAGGTTGTGTGGCACTGCGGGCGGAACGAAGTTTTAGCGTCAACTTTGTTTCATCGTTGTGGCAATGTGTATACTATCAGGAGGCGTGTACATATGGGGACTCGGAAGCAATGAAGGAGCTTTCTGCAATGAGGAATTTGTCGGAGAGAGGCCAACAATTTCGCAGAATTTCTCCGATGTGAAAACAAAACTCTCTGAGGGTGTTACAGGTATGCTCGAATTTCGCGTACCAGATCTTTGAAACGGTTTTGAAATCCCGTCCATAGAATTCAACTTTTTATCTGTGGCGACCTGCTTCTAGTCGAATCGATATACTCCGCAATGTCGATTTCGACACGGTTATTAATTTCGATGGTACGGCAGCGTTGATTCGAACAATTCCGACAGACAGCCTTCTGGGGTCAACTGCATAGACAAGGGCGGTTGAAAAGAGTTCAGTCGAGTCCGAGAGCATTTCGTTTCAACTGAGTCATAAGGTATTTGTGTCGTTTCAAGTTTGGGTTTCCAGTGTAGAGATACGGTATGCACAAGCCCCCCCCCATTTCTTTATCTTGCGCGCTTGTTTCAGATGTTCGTTTCAACGAGCACGCAGCCATGGCGGTGAAGAAACCGGCCGTAGCAGACGGATCTTGGGAAATCATCACTTGGGGAACTTCCGCAAAAGGAGGTGAAGTCCCTAGCTATGTGCTGTCGGGAGGCCGTAAAGGGGTGAAAGGTAGGTGATTGCGGGAAAGAGCCAGTTTTGTCAGGTGTAGATTCGAGTCGTACCTTTCCAGTGTGTACGGTGCAGTGTCCCCGGGAGAATTCCGCGGACGCCTGTCCCATAGGCAACGTGAATGGCTGCTGCAGATTTCACAAGACTTCACATTCCGAGCATAGCATTGATCTGTGGGGCACTGTAAATATCCTCTCGTTCAAGGTTTGCATGTGCGGTGAAAACATGTGCGTTCAGCTGTTGGCGCCTCTAAGTCTGCATTTGCGATCGTCTCCCATAGCGGCGACGTGTACGGCTGGGGGGATAAAGAGAGTGGAGGCGACGGATGGAACCAACCGTTTTTGGCTGGTGAGTGCAACTTATATCACACGTGGTGTACCGATGTTCAGCGACTTCACAGAGGATTGGAATGCGCAGTATGCGGAGAAACACACACGAGGGCGAAACGTGCTTATTCTGGCGCCCGGACGGCTTAATGTTTCTGGCTCTTAATTCTAATAAATATCGCCTACATCTGGAAAGTGTGTACTTGCTTCTCCTAACACCGTTTTGTCCGTCGGTCGCTTGTCTCTACGTTTTTTCGCGGATCTATCTTGACCGTTCTAGTAGCAGGAGCTCTCGCGGCGTTCAAGGCTATGCATGGTTAGATTCCCGTGCCCATCGTCCGGGGGTGTCTTCTACTACGAGAAGTGGTCACTCAATCTGAGTTGTCACAGTATGACAACAGAAGCTGCTGCTCTGAACATCTCCGACTCAAGACACCTCGTCAGTGTCTCGACTTGCATTCAGGTCGTGCTTATGGATTGGTTTCTTTGGCTCGTTCCTTCGTCGCGCTGCTCGTCACCGGCGAGGCGTTCGCTTGGGGAGGAAATGGGCAGACGTTGATAAGTTCAGCTCGTAAGATCCGCTGTCGCTGCAGGTGCAACTGTGTCCACGAGTCTGTCTCACGCAGTTGTTTTTACAAGTTTTTTGTCGAGAGTGGTTCACATCTGAAAACAGCATTGCTCTAGACCTTTGCACACGAAGTCGTGCACCGAGTTTGCGCTGGATACATTTGGCTTTTGTCCCGTCTGTGGCCCCATCCGGATGCCGAAGGCTCTTCGCATGTCCTGTCGTCATTGCCACCGGTGTAATATAACCACTTTCGAACCGAGGATCCTAGAATACTCCACGTGTCAGCTAGCAGACCCAAGTCGATGATGTATGCGCAGCTGTTGTAAAGTCTTCCGTTAGGCGAGCAAACTGAAATCGCAGGTTCTTATCAAAGTGTCGAAGAGTCCTTGCGATGTCGTGGAATCTGGTGCTGTACAGCAGCCAGTCCCCGTTTGACGGATGTATAAGTCAGGCGGTTATTCCCAGCTTCCTGTTGAAATGTATTTCAACTCCGTCAACTTCTTTTCCTTACGTTCCGGTGCAGGCCGCCAGGAACTCGGCGCCGTTGTAGAGTCTCGCCTAGTCCGTGGTCTGTACGTCGTGAGCGGCGTCGGCGAAGGAGAGATTTTCGTCGGCACGATCGGGATTCCGTGTGTCCCTGGAGAGTGGGGAGCCTGGGGAAGCTGTCGGAGCGTGTAAGGAATATACAGAAAATAGTTCGGTTTCAGTCGAGTACCGCATTTTCCTCCTCAGATGTACTGGCCACAGCCAAGGGAGCGGAACAAAGTGTCGCTTGTTTTGCGGTCTTCGAGGAAACACGTAATCTGGCGACAGGAGACAGGGTAGCTGAATTTCTGATGTGCGCGATTCCGTGACCAGGACTACATGAAATACAAGTGCTTGTAGAACATCTCTTCTTGCATGTGAGCGTATCAGAGGCAGAGAGCTGAGGAAATCTGAACGCTGCGTAAGGCAGTTGATGTGCGCACCGCCGAAACACGTGTTTCCGTGACGTCGAATTGAAGTTTTAAAGCATATATTCTCTGCTTACTTCATGTGTCTGTGCAGCTGCGAAGGAATTCGCCAACGCGAGAGGACCATCGAGCTGGAATCATGGGGCGGCACTTGCGAGTCTCCTTGTGAGTAGATTTCTACGAGCACTTACATTCTCATGCGCTTCTGTGATTTATCTGACTAGTACTGACTTGTTTACCAGAATCCGGCAGTAGAAACCTTTCCTACTTCGCTTTCTGTGCGCAGGCGGTGAAGCGTTCTTGTCCTTTGCAACTTTGTTTTTCAGTGACAGAAGCAGGGAGCTGCAAAGGGCCGAAATACGGGACGGATGAGTGTCCAAGTAGGTCAACAGTGTACTGCTATGAAAAGCCGGTCGTAAAACTCAGTCAGCAGTGACCTCCACTGTGAATTACAAACTGGACAGGCTGAGGTTTAGTTTCCATACTGTGAAAATCCATGGTAAATACAGCACACTTGTAGGTAACGTCCGAAGAGGATCACCGGTCATCGCATGAGTACTCTTCAGCAGCCTGTCGGAAACCCTCACGGCTTCCGTGTTTCTTTCGTTTGCGGCTTGTATCACTTCAAGCGTACGTCATTGCGGTGAACTCTCAACCAAGCTCCATGGTCCATTCGAATTGAGACAAACCGAAAGTCATCTAGTTTACAAAAGCCACATCGGATGTTAGTGTATGAGACGCGAAGACGCTCTGGTGAATTGATGGTTCAATCGCTGCTTAGACGATGGCAAGCGCTTCTTCATTTTTGCGCGACTCTCCCTCAGGCACGGAAACAGACAACTCGGTAGAGACTGGCTTATCTCTGGGAGTCATTGTTGGCTGCGCCACAGCAAGTGCGGCAGTTCTCGGCGTTGTTGGTTTCATGGGCCACATGTGGTGTTCGGGTTTCCGGTGATGATGGAACTTGACCTTGTAACTGGTGGATGGATTTTCTGTGTCAGTCCTTCTCGGCTGCATGGGTCTGTAGTCTTTCCGTCAGCTGTGAGATCAAAGCTGAACATGTACTTTCGGCTTCTCCTTTGAAACTGCGTGTCTCTGGATTCGAGGACACAACGACTCACCTGTATTTGTCTACCAGCTGCTGGGCCGATGCGGCTGACCTCAGGCGCAACCTCCTGGGTTCCCTAAGACAGACTGTTGCTTTTATGGCCTTTCGCCTAAAGTCATGCCTTTCCTCATCAGTGCATTTGTGCCGATGATTCAGATGACAACTTCCTTCTTTTCAGGTTCAGTCAAGTATGGGGTGCGGGCAGGCAGTGCAGATATGGCATGGCGCGTCACTGAGTGAATTATATGAGGCCGGTATCGTTTCCAGGGGTATGTTTTCAATAAATTGCGGGATGCGTGTCCCAAGAAATTGTTGTGGCCGACGCGTTCTATAATGGTCACGGGGAGAACTTGATTCTTCATTGTTCTTGTTAAAGATGCCATTTTTCAGTGTTTTGCTTTCCACAGGGGGTAATCCCTTGTCACCATTGTAGTGCTGTTAAATTCTAGTGCGGTCTTAAGGGGACGTGAACATGTTCGCGTCTGCATCATCGAACCCCTCAGTATTCTTTTGAAATGCCCGTACAAATCGGTGACCTTTCAGAGACAACTGCCGTCTTTGGAAGGACAAAGACGTCTATCATCGAACAGCGCGCGTCAGCTGCGCCATTGGGGGAATCGCTCGTGTCCATCCCGCGCCGCGAATGCACGAAGATAGAGATCTCTTTAGTTGAGCTATTCTGCTTTTCATACGGCGCCGCGATCCACCAAGGAAACAAACAGACGCTAAACACGGTGATGCGTGAACTCGCAAAAAGCGCCCCTGTTGTAGCTGCAGCACCCTGCCGAGAAAATGAATTCCTTTATACTGAAAACGTCAGACAGGATGCAGAACAAGCGTTCGTTTGGTTCGGTGCGTTTGAGGAGCTATAAATATTAGGAACAGTGCTCTCCGTCGCTGGAGATCGTTTATAGAGCATGACAGCATGCACACGCTGTGGCATGTGCATGCAAAAAACACGAGAACCACACAAGGGGTGGAATCAAGAAAACTGTAGGGTTCCCGTGGCCTACTCCGGATTTGTTTTCATGGTGATTTGGAGTAGCGACGTCACAGCTGAAGACACCCGCATGTCGAACACACAACCATTGCATGTGGGCAGTGAGTGAGCCCGGTACGAAACCGCTGTGAAGAGTTTTGTCGCCTTCGAAGGAAAACAGACACAGCGTACGCATCAGTAAGACAGGACACTTTTGAAGTTTCTCGACGAAACAAACGTATGCGTCCATTTGAGAAGGCGCACGCTTCGAGAAATTGGTATATTATCTCCTGTACGAGGCAGTAATGGGTGCTTTCCTGTAGCGAGTAGTTGTGTTTACCAGTGTCTAAGCTCTTGAGAAAAAATTGCCTCCTCGGGGGTGTATACCAAACGGCAGCGAGTATGGCAAAGCTTAAACGTGTTGTGCTGGGGTGTATCGCAACGTCGAGCTCTAGCCGTTTTCTGTGCTTGTGCCCGCGACCATCTGTGTGTTCCTGATCCCGAGCAGTTTCATATCACAGAGCTACACACATCTCGGCTTCACTCCCCAAGAAGAGAAACAGTTTCCAGTGCACCAGCAGTCTACTTTTTGAGAGGCGCTACTGCCGGGACTGTCTCTGGAGCACCTGAACCACTGTACTAAACGTCTTCTCTGTTGCTTACGTTGCCTGCAGATGGGGCATTTGTTGCTTTGCATCCTCATGATGTTCGCGCACTGTGAAGCACAAACACATGTGCCGCACGAACGCCGGCACTGTAGGCAGTTCGCTTGAGAAGCGGCCTTTCTTTCCATAAGGTATTCACGGAGACGCACTTGTTTGTAACTGGTTGCCTTCAGTCGAAGTGCAAGGGTTCATCTTGAAAATCTCAATTGCTATATCAGAGGCTGAGTGTATCTTCGTGACGCAGAATCGCAGGGAATCGGACAGCTGAAACGTTCACGCCGCTCTACCTTTCACCACTCCAAATATCTCTGTGGCTGCTTCGTCAACTCAGGAACGTATCTCTGCTCCAATTTTTTCACGTACAAAGCCATATTCTCTACAGTGAAACTGGCATTCCATTCATATCGCTTACGCCGCTGCAAAGGCACATGTGGCGGCACGGCAGGACCGCCGTGTTGCGTTCCTCAGCCAGGCAAATCACACACTCTCTGTAAAAAGCCAAAAACAAAAGTGAAGAACTGGCCTGACAGAAACAGCGATATTCCTGATAAATATCAAGATTTCAGAAGCACTTTCTCTCCGTTTGGAGGAATCATTTGATCACCGGAGCCACTGCAAACGCCAGACGGTGTCCTCTTCTATTTTGCTTCCTTACTTCCTCTGCTTCGGCAGCCTTCTGCTTATCTCCCCATCTTCCACCACCTCGCTGACTATTCACCCCGCTGCGCCTCTGTCTTCCTCTTCCCTTTGAAAGACACGGCTACTCATCACTTCCAACTTCAGAAGACCACTACTGCATTTTTTCAAACGAAGTGACAAAGCAACGAAACCCGCCTCTTCTCTCACCTCCCTGCGAGACTATCGATGTGGCAGTCCCCGGAGTTTTTGCTGTCTGACTCGTCGCCGCCGGAGGTGGCTCCAACGTTGGCGCCGCGTGTTCCAGACGGCAACCGCTGCATCTCCGTGCTGTTCCCTCGCTCGATGCCGAAGATTTCCTGAGGACATGGAAGAAGACACAGAACAGAGACGGCCCCATTCGTGGGTAGAGCGAGGAACTTTAAACGCGAAACGCAAGACACCACGGAAGCCCCGCAAACTGTGCCACCCCAAGTCGAACGTAGTCGCGCGGTGAAGCGTGAAAGCACATCCCGCGATAGGTCCGTGAATCAAAGTGAGCACACCTATTCAGATACGGAACCTTTCTCAAATGCATCTTGAAATGATCGCTCCCCTATCCCCAGGCTTGCGACTGTGAGTGTCTAAACAGCAGAAAAGTTTCAAATCCCCGAACCGGAGGTGTGATTGCGGAGCCTGGAAACGGAACAATTCTCCGGAAACCTCAAAGAAAATACATTGTCTCCACAGAGTCTCCGAGACCTAGATTGATGCCTGAGAGGAAGAAATGAAGCACCCCCTATGGCTCCCCCCCCC
>AVCM01000525.1:0-18890 GCA_000447165.1 Hammondia hammondi
GCCAAAAGTGTCTGTCTGAACTTTGGCCTTGCCAAGGCCTTCGGAGGCAGGTGCCACCTGCGGTTCGACGACACCAACCCCATGAAGGAGGAGACGCGGTAAGTACAGGGAGACTTTAGCGGAGACGACAAGCACGAATGGAGAGTGGAAAGGAGGCCAAAAGACGAACAGTTTGGGATTGAATAAAGGCGAACAAAGAACGGAGATCGGAGAGTGATGTAGGCGGCAAGCCGCGACGTGTATACCTAGTGCAGATGGACATTTGAGATTTAGTAGGACAGACGTGTCGTAGACTTCGGAGATGCTTGACTGTGAATTATGGAGGACCGGGAGCTCGATGTACACAGGAAACGCGTGCGGGTAAAATCGGAGGTAAATCTCTGCTTCATGCTCGTGAGTACGGGTTGGGAGTGGGGAACACCGACCACCGGGAATGCGCGGGTATGTGGCGGTGCAGATCGGATTTTTGAAACCGCGAAGGTATGGGCAACTCCGCTACTCTGCCGTGCAATGAACACCGTCGGGTTAGCTTCAACCGGCAGGGCATTGAGTCTGTTGTGTAGTTCCGTTCGGGCTGACGGCTTCGGATGACAGAGGTTGCGTTTGCAATACGTCCTGCACATATTTGCAATGTATCTGTTTTTTCCTTGCAAAGGTAACAGTGGGTTTATTACGCAGCGGCTGTACTGTGCTATTTGGCTCTCCCTGTTCATACAGATACATCGAATCGATTCAAAGAGATGTCAGATGGCTCGGTGGCGACTGGGGAAACCATTTATATTACGCCAGTGACTATTTTCAGCAACTCTATGACTGGGGTAGGTCCCTCCGTGGGCTTTGCTGATTGTTTCCACACCGGACTCGGATTTGGGTAGTCGTCTCTCGCAAGCGGTGCTTTGAGCCTGTTCCTGTCGCTTCACTTCTTTGCAGATTCATTTGTTCGTTCACCAGTGGTAGCGTGAGATTTTCGTAAGTTGAGTTTATTCCTACACAAAGCCGATGTTGAGCTGTGGAACCGCAGTCAGAGATGCGTTGTTGCTGTCGTCTCCGGAGGCGCTACACTCGTTCCACGTGATTCATTATGTATAGGATTCCCCGTCGTGGTTTTTCCTGTGTATTTGCGTCTCAAGGTTTTGTCACTGGTGAATAACACTTTAGGACAGAAAGCTATGTGTATGCATTTCGCTTAGACGTACGGTGTCGGTCTTTCATTCCCAGACGCGCAACCTTGTGAGAGCCATAGTGTAAAGAGGGCCGTGGACGCTTGCGTGAATTCGGGTTGCTTTCCCTCGTTCGAATATCCTTCGCAGCTGAGTTACTGATCAAGAAAGGCCTCGCGTTCGTTGACGATGATTCATTGGAGGAAATTCGGCGAAAACGTGGAAGCATCTCGCAGCCGGGAGAGAACAGTCCGTTCCGAGAGCGATCCATTGAAGAGAATCTCGATCTCTTTAGAAGGTGCGTGTCTTGTAGAGCTCACAGCGGCGGACGCGACCTCCTGTTCCAAAAAGTTACTTACGGCTCCAGTGTAGGACGTGAGGGAGTCTCCAGCATCTGAACATTGCTCATCTTGTAACGGCACCGTTCGGGTGGCGAATGTGGCCCTTCTTCGTCTTCGACTTGTGACGGTGGTTCGTCGCTGCTTAGGTTGTCCTGTATCCTTTTGCATTGTGTTTGTATCCTCTTAATGAGTTTTGTCATGTTCTTTCGAACAGTTGGAGACCTAACGGCATTCTGAAGCAAGAGCGTGAGAAAAGATTGTGGATTTCCTGTTCTGTTTGCAGGATGCGTGCGGGCGAATTCGAAGAGGGCAGCCGCGTGCTACGAGCCAAGATTGACATGACTCACAGCAACATGAACATGCGTGACCCTGTCCTGTATCGCATTCTCAAGAAAGAGCATCCCCGTACAGGTCAGTCACTTTTGCAGAGGCATTGCTGCACTTGTTTTTTCTCGTACATCCCATAAAGTACTGCGGCTAGCCTCCTTTCTAACCGTCGACATCGCTCTGTGTATTAGGTGGAGCATTTGTACGATGTTTGTTCAGTGCACTTAGGCCACACCGCAGAGGATCACAGATTTCTTCCGATTGGCTTGGTTGCATTTGGTTCCGATCCTCCAATCATGAACATGTGCATGATGTACATGCACGCATAAAGACGCGAAAGCACCCATGTATGGTCACGCATGCGTACTAGAAGTTTACACGGCAGTCTGCCGTACTTAGGAAATGAAATCGACGCCCTATGCCTGTGCCCTGTATACGTGCACATGCTGCAGCTACATCCGTACTCAAAAAGAAGTATTCGTTCACATTCGGACCAGGAAATTCTGGGTGTTGTTCGCTGTGTGTCCAAGTACCAAGCTATACTCTTCTCGCTTTTCAGTGTTTACGGTGTGAGTTTATATTGTGCCCTGTTTACGCTACAAGGGTTTGAGGGCGTAAATGTTGTCTTTCTTAGCTCTCGTGAGACGATTCTGGTAGGTGGCGTCTGTTTGGTGTGAGTTTCTTTTGCATATAGGTCCACACTGGGTATACTCTCGCATGCGGCAGGACTTGTTAGCGGTTGAGGGTGTTGTGAAGTATGCCCGTGTGTGTGTGCGCTGCTAGATCGACGCACGGGTAGAGCGAAACGACTGGTCGACATAAGGAAAAGCTGTCTTCAGTTAAGTCTGCGAATATGGACTGCGGCGTGGCTTTACAGGAAACCAGTGGGTGATTTATCCCATGTACGACTATGCACATGGCCAGAGTGACTCCATCGAGAATATCACTCACTCCATCTGCACGTTGGAGTTCGACCTGCACCGCATCCTATACGACTGGTTCCAGGAGAAATTAGAAATCACGCGGACCAGGCAAATCGAGTTTGCCCGCCTCAATGTCACATACACTGTGATGAGCAAGCGGTGAGTTGTTTCTAAGTGAGTAATGTAGGCAGCTGCCTGTGATTCTTTCTTGGGTGTTTGATCGGCTGGGTAACAAGCTCGGCGTGAAAACCCCTAGAGGAGCGGAAACGCACCAGTCGTGGCTCAAGCAGTGTGGATCGGGGACTCGATGTCGGCGACATTTTTTTTAATGGACCACTGCATGTCGCAGCCAGGCGAGTTGCCGTTTGTCCAGTGCTCTGGTAGACGCCAGCCACTAATGGATTTTCTCGAGAGGAATCCGTCAACAGTCCTCACAAGCAGACTTAGACGGGCACCGGGATTGGTAAAATCTGCTAGTGTTTCCGTTTTTCGACTTCGTGGGACGGCTCTTGACAGTGGAGATTTCTTCCGAAAATGCTGTGCACCAGAATGTGAATTCGTGCCCGAGGAGTGGCAAGGAAGCCTATTTTACGAGGTCGTTCCCTGTTGCTTGGTTGTGATAAACAAGGGCGATTCCAAAATGGTATCTCTGTTGCTTCAAATCGCACACACCATGGTTGTCTTACCGCCACCCCAGCATGTGTGTTCCGCGTTCCTGTCTTCCCCCGTTTCCGGCTTCAGCAAGCTTCTGGCCTTAGTTACCGAGAAGTGGGTTGACGGGTGGGATGATCCTCGTCTCCCGACGCTGTCCGGTCTGAGACGTCGAGGGGTCCCTCCCAGTGCGTTGCGAGATTTCTGCGATAAGGTCGGAGTTGCCAGACGTGAGAGCACCATCAAGGTCGAGGTTCTGGAAAAGTGCATCAGGTGCGCTTCGAGCTGTTGAGTAGGCTTCGAGCACACTGAGTTGTCGCCGCACACAGTGCACCCAAATATTTGCGGATGCGTGCATGCAGTCAGTCTAGACAGCGCGATGGCCACTGACAGCAGGCAGCTTCCAGTAAAGAACAGCTGCAGCGAGCCCGCAAGCTACTACATAGGCGATGTACGACAAGGTTATTTAGAAACCCGTGCTTCACCGCTCTGGAAGTTCTCTTGTGTCTGGACAGGGACGCGCTGCACGTGGTCGCTCATCGTCGCTTCGCAATCCAGGATCCAATCGCCGTCACAGTCACCAACTACGGAGATGAGGTCGAGACGATAACAGCGGCCAATCACCCGGAAGATGAGTCCTTTGGGACGAGAGAAGTGAGTAGTTCTGGGCTTGAAGAAGCTTCGGTGCCGTGCACGTACAGTGAATCGTATGTGTGTGGAGTACCTCGAACGCGGCCGGTGTCAACGCGCTGATTCAAACGGTTAGCAAGTCGGAAGGGGCTTCATTTGTTGGAGGGCTCAGAAGACATTCGTGATCAAATTCACGGGGGAAGACACTTACGGGAGGCGTTTCTTTCGCCGGAAACAGGGCAGAGCCCGAGAGACAGAGTGAAGTGAGACGGCTGCAAGAGATGTGGAACAACACAAGCTGCAGGGCAATCCGTATGAAATAATGGAAGCAGTGGTCCCAGTGGTCCAAAAATGTCGCTTCTTGCGTTGTTTTCTTCACGTCATCTTTAGCTCCACTTCAGCAAGAAGCTGTACATTGACCGCGATGACTTCATGGAGAACCCGCCGGCAGGGTATCGTCGTTTGGCACCAGGTGCCGAAGTTCGTCTCAAGCATGCGTACTGGATTAAATGCGTGGACGTAAGTTCGGATCCTTTTTGTCAAGGGTATGGCTTAGTGGTAGTTGATGTGGCACATTTTTCAAGAAAACGTTTTGTGGGCTGGGTGTGCTGTGGACGTGGCTTTCGATTCTCTTTTACTGAGACCGCAGTCGGTGAGTTTTCAATTCAACTGGTGTCTCTCTGGGGTTTCCCAGGTCGTCAAGGATGCGAGCGGTCTCGTGACGGAGCTCCTGTGTACCTACGACCCGCAAACAAAGAACTGCTCTGTGGCCCCCGACGGTCGCAAAGTCAAGGGCGCGATCCACTGGCTTTCTGAGAAAGACGCCGTGCCGTAAGTGAATCGGTGGTGAGGCAGTAACTTGGCATTCGCGCTGCCTCCGCTGGTCAGAAAACAGCCATCTTCTTTTCACCCACTATACAGTTTTTTTGCCTCTATTTCCTGTAGTCTGCCTTGGACACGCGTGACTCTCCTGTCGCTCTGGTAGGTCACTGCAGCCCGACGGTGGCTCCACGCTTTTCACTCACAACGGAACCTACAACTGTGCACTTTTTTCAGCGCGGAGATTAGGATCTTCGGTCGTCTGTTCACCAAGCCGAACCCCGAGGAGGAAGACGAGAGCAACCCTAACGCAAGTTGGCGAGACAACATCAACAAAGAATCGCTGAAGGTACGTCCCGGCCGCTTGAACTCAAATTTTCGCAGAAAGCAGTGATCAGAGAGAACATTGAGTTCAGCTCGCCGCGAAACAGCAGAGATTTGTCAGTTTGTTAGGTACGGACCATCTGGATCTGTGTCTCCACGGGGGTTTTTGGCTTCTTCGTTCAGGTGTACAAGGGCTTCGTCGAGCGATCGGCAGCCAACTCCGCCGCGTTCCCGCCACAGTCTTCGCTCCAGTTCGAGCGCCTCGGCTTCTTCACGCCTGACGGTTCGACTTTGCCGGAGGAGGCAGGCAACACCAAAACGAGAACTCTGCCCGTCTTTAATTTGACCGTTGCTCTCCAGGAAGGGTTCACCGCAACAGACGACGCGGAAAAGGACAAAACGAAGCAACAGGAGCGACTGGCAAGAGAGAAAGCTGCTCTTGAGCGACAGAAAAAGAAGGAAGAAAAAGAGGCACGCAAGAAGATGAAGGAGCAACAGCAAACGGTTCAGGCGTGATTTCGGACCGCTGTGGAGAACTTTTTCTCTTGATACACCGTGTTCAAGTGTATCCTTGCCACAGATTAGAGGTCACATTCAGGACTGTAGAGAAGTTGACAGCGGCCACGGGATGTTGTAGTGAATTTCGTACCTTGACCAAACTGTTGTCATAAGTTGTTGCCCCTGGCTTACGTTTGTTTGGAGAGAGCCGTATTTCAAAATGGCATCCACTAAAGTAGGGGTGTCTCGGTGTTGACACTGGCAACTGGTACTTCGGTTGAGTAAACACGCCGTAGACAGCGTAAATGCACCGATTGTCGTGGCATCTTTGTCTAAAGAGTTTTGATAGAATCAAAGAAGGCGCTTTACTTTTTCCCGAGGTGCAGGAACGGCTTTCTGAGACCGATAAGAGCTCAAGAACATTGGGAGGTCCATCTGTGAATTCTCGACCAGTGCGGTCGAAGGACGGTTCTCGTATGCCCACATGACACTTATTCTACGGAGTTAACCGTGTGTATTCGCGCTCCTAAATTTAGTAGGGAGTCCCCCATATGACGTTTCGATCGTAGCGTAGAGAATTGGCGTTTCAGTGAGGAAACGCTGATTGCCTCCGATCTAGGAAACACAGCAAAGTTGTGTAGCGGTTGTTCCGGTGGTAGAAAGGGTGGGAGAAGCCGCCACAGATCGGCCCACAAACCAAAGGACACGAACTGAGCCGACTGAATAGAATAGTGGCAAGACATGAAAAATGAGTGGGGACTACCGCCGTTGCAGCTTCTGTCATCTAGTTCGGGGCTCACGACACTTCTGTCACAGCTGTGAACGAGGCACTGAAATTCTGTCTGCCCGAGATACGCCGGCATGAATCAAGGAGCCCGAAGTTTCTGTTTATATGCGTTGCTTCCAGTGCCTTTCCCTTGAAACAGTACCCTGTAGTTCTCGTGCAGCAGTGTTCATACTTGTGTGCAAGCGGTGACTTTTTGAGGCTTCGTTACTTTCGACGTTCACAAAGCGGCTGGTAATCCCGTTCCGTCTGTTGCAACAGACCGTAGGTGGCCGACTGGCATCTATCAGGCGAAAGTGGAGGCTGAGAGGGTATGCCACGAACAGTTGCCAGCATCATTTGTCGAAACAAGCAACACGGTCGAGCGTCTGGCACAAGGCCAACATCAAATGGGGAGGCTGCGTACACGCGTTAAGGACGAATGCATCTCGTAACATTCGGTGAGAGGAGAACTGGGATTCTGGAAGCTCGAACATTGGTACGTTGAAGCAACAAGGGCTGATACGGCCACTGTGTACGCATCTGTCCAAATTTACGCGTTTTTTCGTGGGCTGCACAACGAGCTGCGTAGTGACTATCCTCCCATAGGACAGCGGGTGCTTGCAGATAGTAGAGCGTCTATAGGCGAGATCAAGACAAACGGAGACTGGAAGTGGAGGATAAAAAGAGGGTTGCCGCCGCCGTGTCACCTTGCAGCGAGGGTTTTGACGGCAGCAAGACACTGGAAAGCGTATTCGGATCCGTAAAGCTCCCGCAATACAGTGAAGCTTTTCCCCATTCAATCGTAAAAGAACTAGGTTGTCCGGCAGTCCACAAGCTGCAGCGGATAATCGATGTAGACGCATTGCTGAGATCATAGTATCCTTTGGCCACGTTTATTGAGTTCCGGAAAAGAAAAATTCCAGCGTATCTGCTACAGGCGGGACCCTGATTAGCGCAAGTGTCTTGGTGATCTCAGATCATCTGCAGTATATGATGTTGCTGGTGTCCGCAGAACAGGTTTACCAGATGCCATTTTTTTCCTTCGTTGCATGCTGCGAACATCCGCGGAATGCATGCGCGCCGCGGACGCGTTCGTACTACGACTTGTTTCTTCGCCTACAGTCCGTTTTACGTCGAGCAGTTTTTTTCTACTGTTACTTTTATCCCGCGCTAGATCCCCGTCTTCCGATGTACGAGGACCCATTCTTTCACGTTCGTTGTCTCAGTCCACCCTCCCGTTGGCAACCAACTGGTAGGTTGCCCCGGCGTCTCGGTACCATTGCCAGGAACCATTTTAGCTCGGCGACCTTTTGCGGAACACTTTTCTGTGTTGTGTTGATTATTCTTTCTCTGAGAGGGGAACCACATTTCGTTGAGGCTTCTGGCATGTGTTCGATGGTTCGGAAACTGCTAGGTCCGCATCTCAGACTCTTCACGACATTGCTGGGTTCTACGCGAGAATGAATAGCGACACACGGGAGAGATGCGTTTTTTCACATCGGCCTCAGAAATGTCATCTGTGTCAGACTATGTTCTGGGTCTGTCTGGAGGACTGAATTTTTGACAGTCGGAAGAAGCTGTTAAACGCCATACCACTATATATAGTCTAGGTTGTGCCGGCTCTTCTGGGTGCTTAGACCCTCCTTATGCAGTCGTTTTTTCACTCTCCGTACCAGCGTGTCTCAAACCGAGGTGCTTTGCTGTTTTTAGGGGTCTAGGCACCTCAGGGAGACAACTGCGCGCGAACTCCCGGCCATCACAATCAACTGAACAACAGAGGAAACCGGCGCGTCTGTTGCTGTCTTTATTGATACCAGTTTCAGAGATTACGTCTGTTCTCCCCTGGAGTCCCGGGATAAAGCTCTCTTCACACCTGCGGATCCCGTCAACATGGTCGCGGCGTTGAAGGGTGTGCTTGTGAAGTGGTAAGACTACTCTGCCCGACCACAAATTCCGGTTCTCGTCAACTTTTCGAATGCATTTCCCTACATTAAGAAGCAAAGCGGGAAGCTCCTTTAGGTGAGTCGTGTGCTGTTATTGTCGGGGCTGAACTACAGTGATCAACGAGCTCTTGCGTCCACAGCATAGCGATTTGTGTAACGGGATACTCAGGTCTACCTCTCTAGATCAACGATAATGGTTGTGGTAATGGCATACTTATCCTTGTGTACGTGCCAGTCTTTTTAGTGTCGGCGCCATCTTCGCATTCTTCACTCAGGGTATGTACGGCTCTTTAGCGACATACTTATCAGTAAACGGTATCAGTGTGAGTAAAATGCAAAGGCGGTTCCCCGGGTTTGTCGGTTTCCATTGCGGCTTTTCATGTGTTATTCTGCAGCGACCCGCCAACGATGGAAGTTATTCGGCTGCTCAATGAGACACGAGACTTCATCATCGAGCAACTCAACGAGGAATATGTGCTGTGCAGGGAATGCGTCTTCGATTTTCTCGAGGTAGGCGCGGCAGCCGCCGTATGTTGCGCTCGCGAGGTCGTAGACCGCTGTTGTAGACTGTTAACACTGTCCCCGCACCCTTGGTCTGCTGGTTCTTCTCCATTTTTGTTAGCCTGAGATCTACAAGTCAGTAGAAGGCTTTCATTTCTCCGAAAAATTGGGAAGCTTCTTCGAGAAAGCAAGGAGGTGCAGCGCTGATGATGAGTGCAAACGTGTGTGGATGTCACCAACAGGAAGAAGTGACGAAACGGCTCGAACTAGCAGAGCGGCAAACAGCGGAGCAGCAGCGTGAGCTTCGACAAACCAGACAACAGTCACGGCAGCAGCACGATCAAGAGGAATGACTTTTTGCGTCTGTGTGTCCACGAGTTAACGTCTTCCCTGGTAGTTGCGGAACGGCGGCTGGGTCTTAGATAGCATTCTTCAATCACCTCAGGAGGTCCATACTTTTCGAGTGAAACTGTTCTTGAAGAGTCATTGTCTCTCGCGGCCGCTGTAGGGCAGCTCAAGTCTGTTGTTGATTACTTCCTTGTCTGCTAGTGGTAAAATGGTTGCAAAATCGGGTCCTGATTGGATGATGTTACGTTTTTAAACATTCTGTAGCACGGAGGTTCCTCTCCAAATCAACTTTCGAACAAAGAGGGATTGTATGCATGTGGAGTAGAAGCCACAGTGGTGAGCGCCTTTCGAAACGGAAACAGCGGGCTGGAATGTTTCACGGCCGAAGTCGATGATTTGTGACTGACGCGGGTCTATAATTTTTGTCACTGGACATGAGAGGGGAAGCGAGGGTTTATCAAATCACGCAAGCTCTTAGAATGTTGAATTTATGCGTGTTCTATTTGAGATGACGACCTGCAACTCTTGGAATAATCTGCTCCACTGTTGAGCAAAGGTCAGTAAATTAATTTTCACTTGTACACGGCAAACTTTCGTCCCCGTTCATCAGCCACATATCTCGCACACAAAGACGGGACGTTTCCTCCCGCTGCTGAGACACGCAGGAAGCTTAGCAGTGTGTTTCACTGTTCACGGTCGTTCTTCTTACCATTAAATGTGGTTGTTTTGCACCCCTCCGATTTGCCGAAGCGTTCACCTTTTAACGATGTTTCCCTAACATCGTTGATCTACTCGACATTGTCCGCACCTATTTACTGTTATGTTGCAGAACCAAAACTGTCTTGCTGCGTTTCAGCTGTACGGTTAGTGATGAAACCCCCATTTTCCTGCTTTTACAGGCACACTGATGCAATGGCAGGCATCAGTTGACTTCTGTTTTTGACGATCCTCTGAGAAAAAGAGGCTACTGTGGGCATTTGTGTGCGACTTCTGACAACATCTGTTGCAAGAACGTGGTCATTGCTAATGACATTATTTCCTTCCTCTCCAAAATCCACATTTCCGACCTCTCAATGACTTTCCACCTCTGACCTCCGGACGGAGGGATATTTATTCTAACACTGCTAGGCCTTTCTCCCATTTCCGGCATTCCAGCACTTCTACAAATTAGCTGCAAACTCAGTAGCGCGCCGGGACCCGCTCGTCACGCTTTTCGGTGCATTATGACTGCTGGTGACGATGCAGCCAGAGTCGAACAAAGGAGGCATCGGCTGAGCCACTCTGAATGCCTCGTACTCTGGTAACGGAGGTGACTACGGGTGTAGCGGGCAGCTGCATCTATCAGAACAGATGAAAGAATACAACAGGAGTCTTTGGCTGCCCAATGTTTGAACCGTTTTATCTCAGCTTTCTTACGCTTTTACTTCCTCCTTCAGGAGCTGCATCGTGCGTGACTCAACAACGCAGAAACTCTAGATACGTGTCCACGTCCGCGATGAACAGTGTACGCAGGCTGAAGACGGCTCTTCCCCAGAGAGACTGTCAGACATATCTGCGAACGGCGACAGCCCCAAAATGTTTGTGACTACGAACAGTAGAATTCAAACACGCAATGTCAACACTAACAGATTATGATTTCTCAGATGCAAAACAATTTGCAGGACAACACGGCGGTGACACACTGGACGGTATGGTGGTACCGCACCGCATGCAAGCGAGGTGATCTACCTTTGACGCTAAGAAGGGTTCTGATGTAATGTACTCTCTGTTTGAGTTTGCCAATCACAGGCGAATCCTACAAACGCCTGCGCCCTACCTCGATCATGCACTGGTAACAGTGCTGTGGGACTTTGTGGTTTCGTACTGGCGGCGGAATTTCCGCACGGTTCGTCCTTCCCCGCACCTTCTGAAGCTGGCCCCCGGTGTGCGTGGCTGCGCTTTTTTTTCTGCCATCCATTCGAATTCATACCTTCTGTCCGCAGCTGAGGCGTTTCCAATACTTCAGGATCCCTTTTCCGCTTTTTTAACGACCGTAGTTCCGTTGTTGCCGGACTGGTGTATGCTCCGTCAGACTGCTGCATGCGGAGGACGGTCAGAGCAAAACGGCAAAATTTCCTCTGTATCGACGTAAGAGAAAGCCATTGCCGTCTTCCACTTCTGCGTCGACGTCCGTGTAATTTGGAACTCTGATGTTTGTGGTATGAGGAACTAGTTGCGGGGACTGCGTATGACAAGCCTTGTGTAACGAGCGGGCTAACATCAAGCCGACGTCGCTTTTTGGCCTCCGAGAAATCTCTTCGACCGTCCACAACTTTTGGGGCGTCTATTTTCGGTGTTTTCTTCGTTGTTGATTTGATAGGTTTCGCCTGCATCATCTGGTATTCCGGATTCAAGTAGTTTCTGTTCTGAGTGAAACCGGCGGCGTCCGGTGGAGCGCCGTCCGCTCCCGTTATCGTCCAGCTTCAGGGTACATAGAATCCTAAAGGAGGAGTGGTAGGGAAGGATTCGAAGCGGTTATTTCTCGTAATCACGGAGCCGTTTTTGCACGCAAGAGTGTCCTCTGCCCTTCTACGTTAGAATTGCAGGATATATAAACCGACAAGTCCAGCTGCGCATGGGCTGTCAGTGAAATTCGTTTAGTAACTGGCTTCCCCTTCTCTGGCTCTTAAGCGGCGTCTCAGCCGGCGGTGCGCTGCTTGCCACTTCGGCATGCGTTTCTTCTGTATTCGGGACAACGAAATTCGATCCTTGCTGTACAGGTCAACTGGAAAGTTCCTCAGGACCCGAAAACTGTCCCCTTGCTAAACTGTCGCCTCCCGAGTCCCGTTCTCAAGCAAGAGGTCCAGGGAAGGCGCGTTAAGCGGTGGAAGTTGCTGCCTGGTGCAGGATGCCTTGCGGCCGTCGTTGTCCCCCTTTGTAGGCCGCCTCTGCAAGCGTCCACTATGAGTTTAGTTGACTATGGCTTCTATTCAGATGAGGAGGAGGATGAACCGTTCGAGGCAAAGGATGGTCGAAAGGGGTCTGAGGAGGCGAAGGAGGCAGGAGAATCTTCTGGAATTGTAGGCGATGACGGTGGTGTGACCCCACCCCCGGCTGCGGCATCCCGAGGAAGCGTCTCGTCGCTTCTCGCTGCAAGGGGGTTACCCGAAGATTCAGCGCCCCGGATCGACGACGATGACATGGAAGAAGATGGACCCTCTGTCGAGAAGGCTTCTGATCCCGCAGATGACTCTGACTCAGGTGTGCCGCCAAAGGCGGACAGGCTCCATTTGCGTGCTCGCACGGCGTTAGGCGCTTCTGGAGACCTCACAGACAGCAGTCCTGTGGACGGGAGCCTTGCGGTTTTGAGCAATGACGAGGCAACCCAACAGACGTCGTCGGGAATGAGCCGAGCACAAGGCAGACAAATGTCCAGCGGACTGCCTCCCACTGCAGGCGTAAGAAGCGTGAACACACAGAGCTACTGTGACAACTCGACTGTTTTGCGCATGTAGTACGCCGTAACTGGTGGCCATGGGGGCTGCGCGTCTGTGTCGTTTTCGAGAGACTGGATTGCCTAGACTAGCTCTTTCCTATACTGACTGTTCTCGGAATTGTGCTAACTCACAAAGGAACTTGGATCTGGTAAACAGATATTCAGTCCTGAATCCGTAATTCAGCTGTTGGGAGAGTTCTCAAACCGTGCAAGTGGCCGGAAGAGAGTCGGTGCTGTGCGCATGTGTGCCTCATCCGGTGCGAAATTCAGTGACGCTGTGTGACGATGTGATTCTCTGTCAGGGCAGTGTCGATTGTCGTGTGGGTGAAACGTTCCTCGTGTCGCACGTGGGGATGTTCCACGAAAAGGCTGGATGACGATGAGTGACTTTCAAGGGGTGTGCATCCTTGTATGTGTATGCATTCACATGCATCACATTATGTATGCATCGCATCATATATATCACCTGGGGAAACTGTTTCAACAGGAGTGCGCTAGGAATCGAAAAATGACTCTGAATCGTGATTTACCCCGGCACCGGAACGTGTCTGCACGCATTTCCTCGGGAAAATGACAACGCGAGATCCTTGCTCTCTCTCTTTTGTGCGTCGTTTTCCTTGTGTCTGCAGCATGTCAGCTTGATGCCTCAAGTGCCAGCAGGCGATGTCCCACAGGAGCTTTTGGTGAGTCCTGTGTTCCCTCTGTTCTAACGCTCGTAGCATTCTTTTCCCGTGAACCCTCAGAGCCGACTCGCGGGCTTATATGAAACTGGAAATGCTGTTTCTCATCAAGTTAAGATCTCAGCAAAGAACTGTGTGACATGTCCAATTCCTTCGTGGAAACGGGTAGGAAACAAACACTCGCACATTTTGGCGTGAATGTGGTTGTCTTTTCTCCTTCAGCGAACAGTGGAGCGTCTTCAGCAGCTGAAGAAGCGAGGCATCACGGTTAATGGGAACATTGCAGCTTCCCTAGACTTCAAAAATCCTTACCTGTTAGAGGTACGGAAGAACGATGTAATGATGTATCAACAGTTTCTCTTGAGTGAACTGTTGAGTTTCCTCCGATCCCCGTACCTGTGTAGCGGCAAGTACTTCATGCAACTGACTTCTGTCGTGCGTCTGTGTTTCTCGATGAAAATCGCTTCGTCACGAGAAGCAGTTTTTGAGAGCAATCTTTTGAATGGATTTCTGTGAGCGTGCTGTGGCAAGTCCTAGTGCCATAGTTTCTGACGCGTTGCACCAGTGGAGTTTATTCTAGGATGCATCAGCCAAACCTAGGTGTGAAGTAAAAAGGCACTTGGGCGCGCTCCGATAGGTGGCCATTCTCAGTGTCTTTCTCGAGTTTTTTTTCCTTCTCCCTCGACTCGAGCATTTGCTCGCCTTCCGGTGGTATGTCTGAACTCTTGTCAAAGCGAACAGCCCGGTTCATGGTGATATACCTGATACCTGTGGCCTGCCGGCGCCGGACGACCTTCGGGTGAGTGAAAAAAAATCAGCATCCGTATGAACTGACTGTCTGGGTGTGTGTATTGTCTATTGGGTTTACAGAAAATTATGAAGGTATTTGACATCGACCCGTACTGCTCGAACTACCCCCCTTCGGTGTTCGACCCGGCAACCGTGACACCATGGAAGCCGGAGGGCGGCAGCTCCTTTGCAGTTCAACTAAGTGAGTTTTTGTTCGTTTTTGCGTCTAGAACACAACCTCTACGGGAAGAGTTCCAGGACAGGAGTGCAGTGTTAGTGAAGGAGGACTGTCCGCGTTGCGAAAAGACGCGAACTGCTACGGCGAGTGCAACGCAGTTTAGGAAACTCAACTCCCGGAGTCCACAGACTGTTCTCTATGAGATGCGACGGCAGCGCATTTCTTTCCTTTCGTTAGGTTAGATCAAAGCCGCCCAAATGTCATGCGCCGTTTTTGTGGCTCGCTGGTTGTTTTTGAGTACTGTGTCAAGGAAACAGCCAAATTGCCTGGAAGCGACCGGTCGCCTCTTTGGAGTGGTTGCTCCAGATGTGCCTTCCTTATTCTCACTGTCCGTTGCCTCGATGCTTGCTCTGGTGGCATTGGAGTGCGCTTTCAATTTTAGAAAGGGATGGTTTCTGCCACATAAGCCTTCAACCTGGTGGCTCTTTTTTCCTACAGTGCGGCGTTTCGAGAGTCGCCGACAGACGAGACGGGTGGACTCACTCACGGGAAGGGAAACAGATCGGGCAACTCCGCCACTCTCTGGCAGTGTCCCAACAGCGCCATTGGCTGTTGGCTCTTCCGCTTCTACAAGTGCTAACGCGGTACCTATGCCTGCCTCGTCCTCATCGGGTAAGTGCTGTGGCGTCTGGACAGCTGGCGAATGCCATACACGATTAGTTCTCCCGGAGACACAACGCGTCCATACACATCTATCGATAGGAGGTAGACCTGCATTTTTAAAGACACTTTTCGGGAGAGTAATAGCAACAGTGAGCAGTCTCAGCATTTTCCTTGCGCTGCTCGTTAGGCTTTCACTTCCGAGGGGGAGGTTCTCAAGCGCACTCGCCGTGGAAGGAGGCCGAGCAATGCCAATATATATGTATATATATACTTGTCTATTTTTCTCATCCTGAATCTTTGGTTTGCGCTGAGCCAGCCGGCGCGCATACTACAGAAACGCGGCGCGACCAGTGAGTTCAAGCGTGCCTTTTCAATGTGGGGATGATCTTTGCTGTCCATCGTTTGCTCCGGGTTTTTTCTGCATTATCCTTAGCGCTGTGGTCCTCTTCTGATTGCTGCATGCAGCCAGTATCGTCATGAGGTCCATGCACTTGCAAGTACCGATCCTTGTCGATCTGTGGAGAGGGGTAGCCGCAGCCAGAACCGCGTATCAACTTAAATGCACAGGTGGACATAATTAAGCCTACAATTTGCACCGAATTCACAAAGAAGAGGGGACGCATGGCGTCGATGTTCTCTGCTGCATAAGATTGGTTTTGCAGGATTTCGGTGGTTTCTTTCTGCTGTGCCAACAGAATTTATCCTTGGCCCGACGAACGGCAGTGTGCGGCGAAACCACAGCCGGTCTGGACTGGAGCGAATCAGCCCGCCGGCTTCTCGTGTCACCGATCAGACAGGTCCAGCATCGGCCAGTGCTGCTGCGAGCTCTGCGGTGGCGGCTGCTGCACAGCTTACGGCTGTCATCCAGCAGGCAGGTCGGAATGCATGTGCAGAGCTTCTACAATTTTAAGCAAAGAAACGGGGCGTTTTGGTCGTAGACGCATCTACAGTACTCATGTGAAGCTCTTGTGTGCGAACTTCTTTACGGTAACGACCCGTTACAGGTGTAGCGTTCGGTGAGGCACTTTGCTGATCGCTTTTTTGTCACGCGAAACGGTGGCTACTTCGTCTTGTCGGGAGTTTTGGTTTTGGATATGCGCGACGTGCTTGTCTTGTGAACGTGTGACTGCAGCTCTGAAAGCTGCCGCAGCCCAAGCAGGTGCCGTAGCGTCCTCGCTTCAGCAGCGACTGCTGAGCAGTCAGACGGGCTTCTCTCATCAGAAACCTCCTCTTGAAACCCAAACGGCCGCTGCTGCGGCAGCAGCTGCTGCGCGAAACCACATGGGAGGACAGCCCAATGGCCCTGGCGGCGTGACCATTAGCAACTTCACTCAGCAACGGCCTGGAGTGCGAATTCCTTCTCCCTCGGGGGGGACCGGACACAGTTCAGAAACGGGTTGGACGAGCCGCGCTGACAACGAAGGAGATGCAAATGCCAAGAAGAGGCCGCGCGACGCGGGAACTGGGGCATTTGGAACTCACCAGACATCTGAGGGTCCGCGGGGCTCGAGCTAGTGAGGGTAGGCTTGAGACTGCCCCACCCCTACCTTCCTTTTCCCCAGTGACAATGGGCGGAGGTGCCGGATGGCTGGGACGGAGAGTGGGCGTGTTCCTCGGCGTCTCGGTTGAGCGAAAACGCTAGAAGCATGCACTGCTCTTCCCGTTGTTTGATCTTACCAAAAGTCGGGCCAGTTTGCCGCTAAACGCACCCGATAGTGAACTTTATACACGTTGTCTGTATCCTGGAGAGGCTCTCAGTCGCCCACGGTGTCACAGGGGAAGTGGTGGGGCATTCGCTGCCGAAGTTGCAGAAGGAGGCTGAGGCGACGACCTCGGAACGCTCGCTTTTCTCGAAAGGAGTCAAGAGGTGTGGAACTCCTTTGTAAGGGCGCGTGGATGTCCCTGTGCAAGATAAACTCAGCGATAGTGGTGGAGGCACATGCTTTCTCGTAGCTGGTATTGTTCTGTGTCTGTGCTGCAGTCTTTTTCTCTGCGCAGTCTCCTGGCGACGTCGAGAAGTATTCCTGTAGTCTCTGTTCTACTCTTCCCAAGTTGCACAACCGAAAACCTGTAGTCTTCTTGTCACAACTGGATTCAGTCCATGTGTCTCTGATGTCCTGTTACCTTGGCTTGATGCTACGCTGGAGGGTTCTTTGCCACGGCTTTTTAAACTGCGATGGTGCAAGCGGTAGTGTTGCAGCTAATGGTGGCGGCGCCACTGGTGCTGTGTAGCGATCGCAGTGTCCGTTTTATGCGGCACGGACAGTCTCTCTCCGATATTGTGAGCTTATAAGGAGCATTACGTCTCCGGAGGGAGGTACTGCTGCCCGGAAACTGCAAGCGTGGTTTCGGGTAAGGCTTGGTCAAAACTGCAACTACATTCCCCCAGGTTTCCTACTTCAGAAAAAACCTTTTTGACTCAACCGAGGGTTCTAGCTGTGCGTGCTTCTTTGCACCGCTGGATCTTCCAGATTCGTAAGCGTGGAGGATCCGCACATCTCCCTGGCACACAACACCTGCCCAATGAAGTTTGTTCCGTAGAGCAGTCAATTGATGAGAGGTTTTCCGTATAAGTAATCGAACACATTAACGCCACATTATGTCCCAAACACATGCACACGGGAAGAGTTAAGTACCTGACGGCACAACAAAAGCGCGCAAAAGACAGACACCGCCTGGCAAGAACAAAGTTTTCCAGTGTTGCTTTGTGGAAGCACATTCCCGGTTGACTTGTTCAGTCATGATTACGCAAGACGTCGAACAGCAGCACCTCTACGAGTGTCAACACAAAACTTTCCGTGAGCAGGTGTGTATTACCGAAGCTCCATGCATCAGAGAACGAATCTTAAATGTCATGCGAACCGTATGAACGTGAAGAAGCCATGCTGGGTCATGTGCTGGAAAGCCCTAGCTACATGAGACACACTAAAGAAGTGATCAAACAGGCAGATGCATGAAGCACCGTTTGATGCACGTTCCCTCCTGCGCTGATTGCTCGGTCCTGTACGGAGCAGGTTTTTGAAATCATATGGATGTGCTCCATTTCGTATTCGATAGCTGCCCTGACACTGAAGCGAGAAGCTCTGATTGTCAGCTCGAGGCGTCAATAGTTGGTACTCATCTTTACTTGACTCAAAAGCATCGGCTTTGATTGCAGAACTGACACCCACCTTTCACATCAGGAAGCTCTCCAGTTTACACTAACCGGCTGTAGGCCCTTTTCTGAACGTCTTGATGCTGGAACCCCGTACCTCCTGTTAAGCAGTCCGTGTCATAGTTGCTTTGTGGTTTTCTTCTCCATTGAGAAACACATTAGCTGGATGAAAGACTGCTCTCTTCTTTGTTCTGGGCAACGGCTGTCAAGATTGGTCGAGATAACACGTTTGGTAGAAGCTGCAAACACAGGCTTGGTTCGACAATTCTGTGCGATCCATTTATTATGCTTTCGAGGGTTTCAATGGAACAGCGTCTTCAACCCTCAGTGATTTTCGGGATTGTTTAGCCACGGTAACAGTTCCGCTCAGACCAAAGCCGTAATGGAACTTGCTTAAAAAATGCAAACTGAAAGTTTGAAGCTAGATCACTCGGTCGCCCACCGATCGCACGCTATTTTGATTCTTTTCGACACGCCTTGTTGGTAAGTGGACCTCAGTCCAACACAGTTGTGCCATACATGAACACGAATCCTGCGGGTTCTCAGCTTGCTCACTGCTCAGTCTTCCTCACGGAAGATTGCTGTAAGTTATCTAATCAAGACTAAAAACTCAGGCACAATTCGATAGATCTCTCCACTAGACGCATTCATCACATGCACATTCGTTTGCAACTCCGTACCAGCATGCAAAGCTCAGCCCGATCGCGAGAGAAACGGGAC